>JAUTDX010000551.1:0-120824 GCA_030844895.1 Ambrosia x helenae | reverse complement strand
AAATCCCAAAACTTGGTACCGTAGCGGCACAAAAAATATTCGGCACGGTATCGAAAATCGCCAAAACTTAGTACTGAAGATGAACCGGTACTGGTATTTTCGGTACCGAGTACCAAAATGCTCATCCCTATATTTACATGTAACTTATTTTTGAAGGTCCAACAAAGCCGGGCCACCTAGGTACACACCCATATATGCAAAAGACCACCCACACCTGCGATCGCACATAGTGTTGGTGACCCGCCTGTCACCAATTCTAGAGAAACCCACTGCCCAAAAGCCTAGTTGTAAAGGCCGCATGACATTTTGTTACGAACAAGACTCCAACCGAAGACCTCTTAAGTCATCGGAAGCCTGTAGCAGTGTCCCTTATACGTAATATTAATAAGAAGAATGATTATACCTTGCCAAGAAGGGTCTCGTTGGTTTTGGGGCCGAGACATCGGAGGTGTCAAGGAAGGTGACACCGACGTTAATGGCGTGGTGGATGAGGTTGATCATGTCGGGTTCGGGTGTGTCCGTAGAAAGCGGACATGCTCATGCAGCCTAAACCCTGAGCTGACACCTCTAAACCCTGTGAACCTAGTTTCACTCTTGGAACTCTTGCTGCCATATTAGACCTTTATTATTAATAATAATAATATTGTTATTATTGATATTGTTGTTGTTAAACTGGTGGATGGAAGGAATGAATGTTTATGTGTTTAAACTTTAAGCTGAAACTCTTGTTGATTAAAGAGATCAGTGTGAAATTGGGAGTGTTAGTAGGATTTAGTGGAGTAAGTTGTAGATCAAATGAAGATGAACATGATGATGACGTGTGTGCCTACGTTTAAGAGATTGGATTTGTTGTTATTATTATTTAGTTTTGTATTTTAGTTTTTAACATTATTGCACATTTGCACCTATAGTAACCATTCCACATCAGTGTGTTACATATGGAAGAGCTTGGTCATATATCAATATCGAACTGATGCTGACTAAAAATTGTTAAAAATAGGTACGGGTGTTAGTATCGAAAGTTTTCGATACAGTATCATATTTGAAGGTAAAATCAAGTAAAATATGATACCGAACCGAAAATACCAACATCGGAAACACCAAAAGTGGGTATCAAATTGATACTGGAAATATCTCGGTACCAGTATTTGTCGGTAACCCGGTACCGAATGTCATCGTTAGTGTATCATATCTATGATATGTGTATTTGGTACAGAGTATTGGTACCGTAACATAAAATACTTTATGAATAGTGAGACCCGGCCACTTTAGCCACGGTTTGGCACTTGAATTTTTCATTGTTTGTCCATTTTTATGGTTTGGGCCTGGTCGTGGTGTATATGATTTATCCGATTATGGACTACAACCCGCAAAAAACCAACACATGGTTCACTGTCATGGTTTGCGAACGTCACGAGCTTTAAAATTCATGGACCTGGGTTGAAACTTACATGTGTAAATCTATTCACTTAACACACTTGATTGTCTAACATGCCTGAATGTAACCCAACCAAGCACACTTTTTCAGCAATCATTTGGGTTTTGACTTTTGCAAGTTTTCAAATGATGAACGATAAAGATGTACAAAGGAAAAGTGCTAAAGTTTTATTATAATAGCTAAATGGGCTATGTAATAAGGTCAATACAAAATTAGCCCACTATCATGCTAACATCAACAACCGCCCGGGTTCCACACTACAACACAAACCAAGACCTTATAAGAAAACGAAGCCGATTTATGCATACAAACACACAACAAACACTTACAAAGTGCACTTATTGGAAATTAAAATCGATAGCAACCCATGACCCATGCATATCATTGATTAAGATTAAGCTTTCCAAGATGAGAGTGGAGGCGTATCGGAGTTCAGATGTGTACTAACATCATTATCATCATATCGACCCCCCTTTACTGAATCAGCTGATACGATGGATTCAAGTTCAGCCATCTCTTCTCGTGTTAGCTTAACCGATAAAGCTCCAATGTTTTGTTCAAGATTTTTGATCTTGGTGGTTCCTGGAATGGGCACAACATCATTTCCCTGGTGGTGAACCCATGCCAATGCTAACTGTGAAGTTGTGCACCCCTTCTTTGACGCGATTTCATTAACCCTCTCGTACAACTTCTTGTTGTGTTCAAGATTTTCCGGTTGGAACCTCGGCATGTACTACAAAACAATCATTTCAAGATATTAATCTCCACACTTCAAGCAATTTAAACGAAATTACAACAGTAACCTTATGCGGTTTCTATTTTTGTTAATGTCTTTTGAAACGGTAGTTAAGCTTATACAACTAGTCTAACTAGCATCCCAAAAGGTATAGAGCCTCACTAGACCATGGCGATTATGGCGTCTTGGCTGGCGATATAACAAAATAGGCGCAAATGACATACCTTACGATAGTCACCATCTTCCAACTTCTCCACCACATTTGAACCAGATGCAAAAAAGCCCCGTCCTAGAGGACTATATGCAACAATACCTATTCCAAGTTCTCTGAAATAGCATGATACACACAAAGAACACTTCAGATTTTTGGTTCCTTTATAAATTATAACATAAAAAGAGAAAAAGAAAGACGATATTAAACCTGCAAGTAGGAATAATATTTTCTTCAACATCTCTTGAC
This sequence comes from Ambrosia x helenae, assembly GCA_030844895.1. Classification (NCBI taxonomy): domain Eukaryota; kingdom Viridiplantae; phylum Streptophyta; class Magnoliopsida; order Asterales; family Asteraceae; genus Ambrosia; species Ambrosia x helenae. Next base: position 118,190 of record JAUTDX010000551.1, on the reverse strand, counting down.
CACAAGGACCATTCTAATTGTATAGCAGTTATTGGATGCACAGCATGTGCTCTTCTGATGGTCGATGCTGATGCCTCTGATAATCCAACATATTTAATTTTTCCTTCTTCTACCAGCTTCTTTAGTTCACCCATCTATAAATTTTTTTTATAAAAACGACGGCATATAAAACGACGAAGAAAAAAATTGCACTAAGAATGTATTTCGCCAAGAAAGTTGAGTGTTAGCGCGTGCTACCCCTCAACCCCTCCTAAACCCGCCCATGTTGTTAGTGATTATAGTGTCAAAAGACTATTTTGGGTGGAGAAATCATAATAAACATTAAAGCACGTTAAGAGGTTTGGAGTACACACTTGATTAATATGTTTGTAAAAGATTGTACATATGTTTCAAAGTTCTAATTACTTTAAGTGTTAAAGCTATATAAAATTACCTTCTGAATCCTTATATGTATTATAATGTAGTATATACGTAGGTGTCGGTATCTTCATAAATATTCATTTATCCTTTTCAAAATATCTAAAAAAATCGTTATTTCTTCTTTTAACATCTTTTCATCCCAAATAATTAACTATAACTATACAGTATACACATATACTAAGCACCTTAACTTAAAAACAAGGATCACGTATAACTTTAAAACTAACCGTGATTTCAATGGGCACACTAGTGTCAATCCTATGCTGATAATACAGATCAATGCAATCGACATCAAGTCGCTTCAAGCTAGCTTCACAAGCAGCCCGTACATAGGCTGGATCTCCTCGGATTACAAACTTTTCGCCCTCAATTTTGGCCCCAAATTTCGTAGCCAGCTCCACTTTCTCCCTAATCCCTCCTTTCATAGCCTGCATTTAAACAATTGTTTGCTAATCAACCCACATATCTAAACAAAGAATTCACTTACTCCATTGGGCATATGGCCATGCATAGTTTAGTTTCCAATGAATTATTCACTACTCATTTTTATGACGGATGTTATTACTCATTTATCATTGACGGTAGGAAGACCATTCATGAAGCTGGTTAGTGACAACATCCGTCAGAAATATGGTAGTGGATAATTTTATTTTTCAAAGAATTATCCACTGCTAATTTGTCCTGGCGGATTATAGACGAATTTTAGTTATATCACTGAGTAATTATTTATTACTCAATTTTCCTACAAGTTAGAGACGTTACTCATTTGTTTAGTAGTGGACGTTACCTTGCCGAGTAGGATTTCGTTGGTTTCAGGGCCGTAGATATCGGAGGTGTCAAGGAAGGTAACACCGGCGTTAACTGCGTGGTGGATGAGGTTGATCATGTCGGGTTCGGGTTTGGGAGGTCCATAGAAAGCGGACATGCTCATGCAGCCTAAACCCTGAGCTGACACCTCTAAACCCTGTGAACCCAATTTAACTCTTGGAACACTTGGTGCCATTTTGTTTTAGCTTTGTTTTAGTTTCTTCTATTGATTGATTAAATGAACGCCTGATTAAATCCTATTTAAAGCAAGAGTTGGTACTGTACGTAGAATTTTATGCGTACGTAAGCCCCTACGTTTTGGTGTGTAAGCGGAGAAATGTCCAACTTGGTGTGTTCAAGAAAAGTCATTTGATGTTTCAAAATTAGAAATTTTAAATTTAACATAAGACAGTTCTGTCAAAATTTTATTCTATAGAAATATATTATCAGTCTATATTTTATTTCCCCGGGGACGGCCGTCCATTCAATATTCAAATTGTTCTTTTTTACCTTATTTCTTGGAGATATAAGAACTTAATAAATATAGAAAATTATATATTTTTATTACTCTTCATGAAAATTTATTGTTTACAGAGTAAGTTGATTTTTTTATGTTTTACTTAGAACTAGGATTTACTCTGTGGTGTTGCGGCACGCTAAACTAAATCATTTTTGGTTTGGTAATATGTCGTTTGTGCTTCTATTACACCGAAACTCGGCATAGTAACCAGAAGAGAAAACCTAGGTAGAGTACCATCAACAACTGAAAGAGAAAACTAAAAATATAAAATGTTAGTACAACCAAAACGATATGAAAGTTTACGTCAAACGTAAACTACATGAAAACGTGCATAAAAATAGAAAATGGAAACGTATTATATCTCGTGGACTCTTTTATGAAAAAAAATTATGTCAAAACGTAAACCAACCTGAATTTATCACGACAAGTTCATAAAAACAAAAGTTGAAATTTTATAAACTCGATGGTTTTAAATGACATTTTACAAAGTTTTTTAAACGTAAAGAACTACATATTATTTATCTGACTATGTCCATGTATCCAAATAAAACATGGTTTGATCAGTATATCATTAAAGTAATAAGACAATTACAGGTGTTTGATCAACCATTCTTCTTTCTTCTTATGTCTTGACTTCTTGCGGTAGGAAAAAATCGGTTACTTTTATGGTTTTGGCACCATATCCCTTCAATAAGTATACTAAAAGATACGACACTCACGTATAGTTGCATAAACTTCATAGCAAACCGTCCTCGTTCCTCACAACTTATTGCTCTAGTAATGGATAATACATATTGATCTATCAAGTCAAACACAAACTAGTACATAGGGATATCTAAATTTGCTAGAAAACTATAATGATTATTTCTAGTGTTTTATATAAATGAAGATTTAAGTTCTTCAAGACCCTATGAAAAACACATTCACAAATAAAAAGTAATAAAATATCTCATAAGCATATTCCTAAACAAATTCATAACTAGAAACACACAAGTTATGCAACACGAATATTTCATGACATGTACTCACAATGACTTCGGAATAAAGCGGAGTATACGCAAAAGAGTGAGTTATTTCCATGATGACAAAGGAATGGTCTCGACGTTTGAAAGAGCCAAGATTGTGGGGGGTAATCTACTGCCCTTAAAGCATCAACTGAAGCTATTGATTCAAGCTCAGCCATGTCCTGTGGCGAGAGTTTGACGGACAAAGCTCCAATGTTTTGGTTTAAGTTCTCCATTTTTGAGGTGCTGGGATGGGACTCAAGTCATCCCCTTGGTGCAAGACCCATGCTAATGCCAACTGAGATGTTGTGCACTTTTTCTTCTGTGCGATTTCTTGAATCCTATTAAACAGGATCCGGTTGTGTTCAAGATTATCCCCTTGTAATTTTGGGATGTGCTACAAAGTTACATCAGAAAAATTCAAAATTAAAATTGAATACACAAACTATATTTTAAACTATTAGTTATAACAGTGTTAGTTTCATGTATGTAGAATAACACAAACCTTCCTAAAATCGTCATCTGACATGCCCTCAACCAACTTGGGACCAGAAGCTAAAAACCCACTTCCAAGAGGACCGTATGGAACAATCCCAATGCCTAACTCTCTGAAAATCATACATCAATATAAATAAATTGAAATATTACATGTATAAATGTATTATCTGCTAGAGATGGTGATAAACATGATATTGGGAGAGAAGATGGGGTAGAGAAAGAAAGAGAAGTTTAGAAAGAGAAAGTGTTTCTGTATTATTATGTTGTGTTAATGAAAATACAAACTACCAAGACTATATATATACACACATACAATCAGCCACTTGCTCTAACTAACTAAACCGATAAGAACCTATAATAGCCAGTAATAACTAACTCCATCGTAGTGGGATACAGCTGTCATATTTATATCTCTAATATGTCCCCTCAAGCTGAACGGGGCGAGACGACGTGAACTTGACCCTGAGAGTGTCAAAACGAGTCAAAGACAACCCTTTGATCAAGATATCTGCAAGCTGAGTCATAGTAGATACATATCGGACCACTAAAGAACCCGCAAGAACCATCTCTCGAATAAAATGCAAATAAATCTCAATGTGTTTCGTGCGCTGATGAAACACAGGGTTGACTGCAAGATAGGTAGCCCCAAGGTTGTCACACCAAATAGTAGGTGGACAAGGTAAAGAAATGCGTAGCTCAGATAACAAAGAACCAATTCATCTAATCTCAGCTGCAATGTGAGCTAAATCCCAATACTCTGCCTCAGTACTCGATCGAGCAACAGTGTGTTTTTTCTTGGAACTCCAACTGATAAGGTTAGGTCCAAGAAAAACACAATAACCAGTAGTAGAACGATGATCATTAGGGCAACCGGCCCAATCAACATCAGAATAACCATAAATATCAAATCGATCGGACCGCCAAATAATCAAACCATGTGTCGTAGTCCCCCGTAAGTATCGTAAATGCGTTTAATAGCGCCCCAATGATGATCAGTAGGTGTTTGTAAAAACTAAGACACCTTACTGACCGCATAAGAATCTCAGGCCTAGTCAATACCACATACTGTAATGCCCACAAAGTACTCCTATACATAGTCGGATCATCCAAAGGAGTACCAGTATGACGAGATAACTGTCGACCAGATGACACGGGGGTAGATAAAGGATGACACTCAGACATGCCAGACCATTGCAGGAAATCAAGCAAGTAACACAGCTGTGATAAATGTAACTCATCGTCTGAAAAAGTCGTCTGAACACCCAAGAAGTAGGACAAAGTGCCTAAGTCCTTAAGTGCAAACTAAGAGTGTAACCGAGCAATCAAGTCTCTCACAAACACAGATGAACTCCCAGTAATAATAATAATATGATCAACATAAACCAAAACATAACATAACATGTAATGCCATCCCGATGGTACACAAACAAAGATGTATCTGAAATACACTGTGAAAACCCACTAGCAATGAGAGCCGAAGAAAGCTTGGAAAACCAAGCTCGAGGTGCCTGCTTCAGGCCATAAAGGGCCTTCTGCAGAAGACATACATGCTGAGGATGAGATGAGTCAACAAAGCCAGGGGATGTTTCAAATAAACAGTCTCAGGGAAATCCCCACGAAGAAAGGCATTGTTGACATCAACCTGCCCTGGAAAAGGCAACAGAAAGGGCAGTACGAATAGTACTGGGTTTAACCGGACTAAAACTCTCAGTGTAATCAACCCCCTCAGTCTGTAGAAAGCCCTTAGCAACAAGTCGGGCTTTATATCTACTCACAGTGCCATCTGGATTAGTCTTAATACTGTAAACCCACTTGCAACCAACAATGTTGGCATCGGTGGGAGCCGGAACCAGAAGCCAAGTTTGGTTGGCATAAAGAGCATCCATCTCAGCACGCATAGCATCCCACCAAAAAGACCATCGTTGTGGCTGATAAAAAGTTGTAGGCTCAGTGGTGGGAGCAGTAGAAGCAAGAAATGTAACATGGTCAGGAAACTGTCATGCCTGACGAGATGAAGATGAAGTGGGAGAAGAATGAGGAGATGAAGAAGGCGGGGGGGGGGGGGGGGGGAAGAAGATGAAGGATCATTGGCGAAGGATTATGGGGGCCAGGGCACCGTTTTTTGGCTCAGTGGCGGAATTTTGCGATTTTTGTAGTAATTTATATATGAATTGAGTCCGGCCCCCGCCGATTTGACCTATCGGACTCCACCGATAGGAAAAATTGGGTCTCGTGATTTCGGCCCCCACCACTATTATTTTCAAGCTTCGCCACTGTGAAGGGTCATAGCGAAGATAGCCACTGTAGCTAGGAGCATAGCCAGCAAAGATACACGCTGTAGATTTGGGTGAGAGTTTATCCTCACGGGTATCAACCAGAAAAGGATAACACAAACACCCAAAAGTATGAAGAATAGAATAATCAGGACGAGAACCAAACAACATCTCGTAAGGAGAAGAGAAATGAAAAACTGGTGTAGAAAGCCGGTTTATGAGAAACGCGGCTGTTGCAAAAGCATCATACCAAAAAATCTTTGGTAGATGCGCATGAAACAACAAAGCACATGCAACCTCAGAAAGATGTCGGTTTTTCTTCTCCGCCACCCCATTTTTGTTAGGGGGTGTATGGACAGGAAATCTGATAAACAATACCTGACTCAGAAAGATATTGAGCCATCTGTCCTCGAGTAAGCTCAAGAGCACCATCGCACTGTAATTGTTTGATGGTGCATGAAAACAAATTTTCAAACATAGGTCGAAAATGTCTAAAACAATCAATGGCCTGAGACTGACAAGTCAAAGGATACATCCATGTAAATCTACTAAAATCATCTATGAATGTAATGAAATATCGATAGCCTGATCAGGACAAAACAAGTGCAGGTCCCCAAATATCACAATGAATTACATGAAGAGGAGTAATAGAATGCAACACAACAGAATCAAAAGGTAATCGACAAGCTTTAGACAGGCTACAAGAATTACATGGCTTATTTGAAACTTTATGTTTCGAAGGTAAAGATAGTCTAGACATCACGGGATTCAAAGGATGTCCTAGTCTAGAATGCCATGTCCCCCGAGATATTGAAAATGTAGCTGTCAACGAATAAAGCTGTGGTGGACTAGCACGCATGTGGTGAGGACCCGGCCATCAAACGTCTGAAATGATATACCATAAAGCGAAAGTACAATAGCGATCGGATGATCAATAACAAGTTGTGTAATCGAAAGTAAGTTCTTGGCTAAGCCAGGAGCTACTAGAACATGTCTAAGCAATAATGTGCAAATGGATAATCTAAGTAAAGCAGAAGCGACATGAGTAATAGTAAAGGTGTACCATCACCAACAATAACCTGCTCAGGTCCGGTATAGGGAACGACATAAAAAACTGAAGACAGGTCCGAAGTCATATAAGCGGTCGCACCAGAATCCGGAACAAGACTCCACGTGCTAACACACATCAGAAACGTCAAGTATCAACGTGCAATCCAAAATGAGGAGCCTATATATCAACACATAGCCAGAAATGAGGAGGCTGATTCTTGGCCCAAGATGTGAAATGATATGGCCCAAAGCCTGAAGAAGGTGCTCAAACAGGCTGAGAGGGAGCAAGTCCACCAGGCCCACTAGATGGAACTGGTTTAACAGAAGTAGGAATAGGACAAGGTCAAAATAGATTTGATGTTGGGCCTAATATACCTGGCCCAAATGAAGATTCTTACATGATACATTACCACAATTTGATCCATGAAACCCATTATATTTTAAACAATTGTCTTCCTGACCAAGTTTACTATAACTAGAAAACACCAAATTAGAAACCCTAGATCCATTAGCAAAGTATTGTCCTCCATTAAAACCATTTTTATTTGAAGTTCAATATTGTGTTTGTTGTGCAAAAACATGTTGCATAAACGAATCAGTTATAACTTTCCATAACGAAGAAGAAGACTCAGAATTTCTGACCAAGTGCATAACAGAAGATGAAAGACTTGAAGTAATCAAGGCCATTACATATCCATCATATATATCCCATAATTCTATCTCTGTAGATCCAATCGGTGGAACATGAATGTTTTCATTCAGGTATTGTAACAAACCTAATGATTTTAGAATGGTTATTACTTGATGTTTCCGATTCAAGTAATTTTGATCATCTAATTTGACAGAAAGAAGGTTGACAATATTTGATGTGGCAGGAGACTCTGCCATTAAAACAGAGTGAAAACAAAGAACAAAGAAAAACATGTAATGATCAAGAAAAAGAAGCAGAAAAAGGTTAAAAAAGGATGAGTGATGATCAGAAAGATCACCGGAAAAAGAAAAGCTGATCGGAGATATGTCGGAGAGTTGCCAGAGAACCAGGTAAGTCGCCGAAACCCTAAAAATGGTGCTCTGATACCAGTAATAACTAACTCCATCATAGTGGGATACAACTGTCATATCTATATCTCTAATAGATGGCAAGTTTCAACACAAAGATATGCACATTAAAACTCACAACCATTAATATTTGGAGACTTGGTTGTATATATACAATACTGGTCATGGTTTACCTGCAAGTTGGAATAACTTCCTTTTCATGAACTCTAGTCCAAAGTGACCACTCTAATTGTACAGCGGTAATGGGATGAACAGCATGGGCTCTTCTGATAGTGGAAGGTGAAGCCTCTGATAAACCTATATACTTGATTTTACCCTCTTCAACTAGTTTCTTAAGCTCTCCCGTCTGCAAAAATAAAAATAAGACATTGTACTTCATCGTTATGAACTGTAGCTTTTACTTGTGAAAGCCTGAAAGCCAACGGTTGTTGATTTCAAACAATTTGTAATGAATATTTGTTGTTGCAAACTCTTAAGTTTGTTATTCACATTCAGACATTCTGACAGGACTATACCTTGATCAAGAACAAAGATTGGACCCTTTGCCTATGAATACTCTCTTTTAAAGATAAAATAAGGATTAAGCAAGACATATTCTCATACTCGATCTCATGCTAGAGTTTAATCATGAGGCATAACCCGTGTCGTGAAACTAAGGATGTTGATAAGACATTTGAGTACCTTAAAGAGTAAATGGAACTCTAGTCCAATGTAGTCAGTAGTGACACCTTTGTGGCAACACTTGTAGGTTTTACACAAATTTGAATAGAAGTTGAATATCTATTATGAAACTTGTACATATCTGATATCACTTTCATATTGAAACACTTAATTGTAATGGTCTAAAAATGAAATTGTTTATGCATTGCATTATAGCACATTAGCATGGGTGAACTATTTTAATCTGGAAAACAACTTAGGTTTTAATAAAATATATAGCAAAATTTGGATAAAAATAAACTTAGATAAAATGTTTAACTGATTGTTGAAATCAAGATAATATGTTAAATAGAAAAATAGAGTAAAAGTATTTGCGTGTCAACATTTAATTAAACAAGGGTTTTGCTTAACAAAAATTTCAAACAGTTCAGAAAATACTTAGGCCAAAATGCGTGTGGTTTGAGTCCCTATTAGATTACATTACATGATGTGGTCATTTTTTAGTGTATGGAATAACATGTGGTATTCACTTCAGCTTTAGGGATATGAAATGATAAGGGCTAAATTTCGCAGGGTGGTGATGACGCGGACAATAAAATAAATACAAAAAAATCAAACAACATAAACAAAAAAAATTATACTAAAACATTAAATTAAATAAAATTAGGCCTTCTACTAAAGCATTACATTGGCCGACCTGAAAAATATACTCAACTTGAGTAGTTCCTATTGCTATGTCTTCGGCTTGATTAGGTTGGGGTCTTCTTGCATGGTTGCTTTAAACATGGTTTCAAAGCGTTCACACAAGTGCGGTGTGTTTCATTAACTGGCACACGAAATTCGGCTAAAATGATAGCCCAGAAGGGTGACCGACTGGATGAGCTTGCAAGTCTCGTATTATCCTTGACGTTTATCCACACCAATGTTACCGCACTTTCTTCCTCCTTGGTCCAATGCACCATGATAGAGAAGACTTTTAGTTTATATTGAAAATTGTATGATGGGTTTGATTTGAGAGAAGAAGTGTAAAAATGGGGTGAATTGGATAAAAATGGTAAATTAAATTTAAAATATTTTTTAAAAGAGTCGTTGGGGGACCAACAGTTGTTTTGGCCCACCACGTCACCACGGTAGCTTTCCCTATACTGGTGGGAAATCATGCTCCATTTGCCTCACACCGATCTCTACGTTGGACCGGGGTGGTGTGGATAGCGTGGATGAGCTTCACACCATCCTCCCATACCGTGCAGCCTTAGAGCATCCACAATGGTTGTGATGGTTTGAAATTCCAAACTTCCACATGCCACATCATTCAAAATCACAACAATTCCAAACCAACTTTTTCCTATAACAACAAACCATTTCAAACCTTTATCTCATCACCTACTTAGGCGATATGTTTATCGACGTTCAAACCGTGTTCCGTCAAACCTCTATCTCCTTACTTCGGATGCAGTAATCGAGACGCTAGGTCGAATGGTCGTGATAGCGATAGTAGCGTGTCATGTTTAGAGACCAACCTAAATGACTGAGATGGGATGTATTAGGGCTTTTGTGTGTTTAATTAGGACCTAATATTTTATATTTAATTATGTTTGTTAAGTATTTAATTAGGTTTTTATATATTTTTTTAATAAAAAATTCTTTTTTTTAATTTATTGAAATAAATTAGACGGGACCCACCGAAGCGTTCCGGACTGGTCCGGACAACCAAACCCACATCATTTTGGACAAGGCCTAGAATGGGTGTGGTTTGGTTTGCTCATCCGGAATTCCGGACTGCATTCCGAACCACCGATTGTGGGTGCTCTTATTATTCTGTCACGTCTGTACCATGTATGGATAGGAGCTTTAAACCTCCCATGCTTTAACAACCATAGTGTAGCCCCTAACTTTTAATTAAAAAACGGAAAAGAAAGGATATTAGAGAAAAAAAAGAGAGAAGAAAGAAAAATTTTGATTGGTAGAAATCAATTGGCCCCCAACATCTCAGCCCGTAGCCTAGGGGCGGACTTACCTTGGGAGGAGGGGTAGTGCCCGCTACCCCTCATTTTTTCCGGCTTAGAGGAAAATTTTCATATTTTGAACGTTTTTTGTATTACGCTACCCCTAAATACCATTAAATGTTACCCCTGAAATTATTGTCTAGATCCGCCACTGCCGTAGCCCCCATCAACTAATTCGCGAAAACAGCCGATAACGCCCCCTTTAACCACCGGGTGCAGTGTTAAACTTCCTCAAACGTTAATGCCCCTTAAGGAGCAATTTTGGACACATCATCATTATAATGTCCCTTCAAAGAATGTGTAGTGGTTAACCCTCTTTAATGCCCTTTTAATAATTACTTTCCTTATTTTTCTTCTCTTTGGACATTATACTAGAAATGCTCCTCCTTCTTCATGCCCCTATAATGCCTAAGGGGGCGGTGTTAAGGGCGTTATCAAACTCATTCATGCTCACATAATGCCCATTACACATGGTCTTATAGATTAAGGCCGCACTTTTGTTGTTAGTTTTAGGTGTCACATATGTTGAGTCACCCCCTATATTTTAGAAAAGGTTTGCAAACAAATCGCGGAGAAAACGTTACCATAGTATGTCCCTATTTTTTTTTTTATAATAATTCTGATTTTATTATTGATTGAAAACACGGAACAAATTATATAAAGATAGTAGGTAGGCGCAGACAACACTAGTTAAACAAGATCAAGTGTATCCTAATCAAGAACACTAGTCTCAAGCTTTTGGTTTCACTAAAATTAATATGCAAAACTCGTTAAGAGTTTCAAGTATGATTGTTCTAGCAAGTAACAAATGTTTGAGAAATTAGCAAGTGCAAGTTAACATATGCAACCTAAGAACAATAGGGGATCTAGAAATGCTAACCGTGATCTCGATTGGAACACGAGAGTCTACGCGATGGACATAATACAAATCAATGTAATCAACATCAAGGCGTTTCAAACTAGCTTCACAACAAGCCCTAACATACTCCGGATCACCACGTATATCGCAGTCTCCCTCCAACGATTTGATCCCAAATTTCGTTGCCAATTGCACTCGTCCTCTTTCCAATCCCTTCAACGCCTGAATCACGAGAAAACAAATCAACAAAAATAATAAATTATAAGGATGATTAAAACGACCATCATATATATATATATAGTCAACCATGCCGATGAAGATTTCGTTTGTTTGAGGTCCGTAGAAGTCGGAGGTATCAAGATGAGTGACACCCGAGTTGACCGCATGGTGGATGAGGTTGATCATGTCTTCCTCGGGCTTGCCCGGTCCATAGCCACTATTGGTCATACTCATGCATCCTAACCCAAGAGCTGATACTTCCATGCCTTGTGATCCAAGCTTAATCCTTCTTACACCACTTGCCATATTGTATCTTATGGGTTGAAAAACTTATTAAACCTGGTTTAATATAAGCAAAATATATATACCCTCCATAGGATTAGCAACATATATATTATTATATATAACAATTGTTAAACCTTTGCTATTGTCTACACTAACTTTATTATTAAAAATGTAGCCGTCTTTTTGTTGGGGTTCACGTACTTGTAAGGACAAATTATTTATACGTCCGGCAACTGTCAACCTCAACTGATGATTAAAATAGCTTCAAGAACCATTTGGTTTTCAAATGAATCATATAATAAGCACCAAGCACAGTGATTCTCCCATACTAATATTATCTGTATGGATAAGTTACTAAGAGACAATAAAAGCATAAAACAATAATATTACTTCTTTGTTACATAAACGTAACTTAACTTCAACAACAATTCGGATCACAAACAACTGATCGGATTCAATTTCAATAGATTTAACCAAGCACCGATGGTCACCGTGTTTTTTACACTTATTTTTTCACCAATGTCATGTTTGTTGTCTGCATACTTTGATTCTAGTGTTCATAGCTTCGTACGTTTCTACCTATATATATAGGGTCAAGATCGTGTACAAAGTGTTTTTTTTGTGAGAAGTGTGAGAAGTATTAAAAATTGATACTTAGGCATCATTTTTTGAACTTAGTCGTGATGTTTTGGATTGTTTTGCCTATAAAAAAACCAAACATAACAATTAAAAATCGAAAACAATGTATTTTAGGCTTAAAACTTAAAACACCATGCTAAGAACATTAGCAGTGTGTTTTAAGCGTTAAGTAGTGTATTTTAGCTGTTTTTTAAATTTAATGACTATAATACATTGTATTGTGTTTTAGATTGTTGTGTTTGGTGTTTTTCAAGTTAAAACAACCTAAAACATCATTCCTAAATCCAAAACATGATGTCTACATGTCAATTCTGAGTCCTTCTCACACTTCTCACGAAAAATGTACTTTGTACAGGATCCTAAACATATATATATATATATATGACTACGTGAGTGTCTACGTCATGTGTCTGTATAATTCACGTATTTATTTACGATTTTTTCAGTTTTAGTCGTCATTTGCTTGCTACCTAGCACGGTTTTACAGAGTCACCGCCCTGCAACACCGAAGTTAAACACTAGTTATCACTACTAGAAAATTGGTCATTTGCTACAAAAATTTTTCTACGGAAAAAAATGTGTCACAAATTTTGACAAAGTTGCTACGCATTTGTGACGACAAAAAAACTCCAATTTTTTTTAACAAATTTGCTACACAATAGAGACAAATATTTAGGAATTTGCATAGGAAATGGCGTAGGAAATCCGTCACAAATTTCCTACACCATATATTCGTAGGAAATGCGTTGAAAATTGCATAGTAAATGTGTCGCAAATGGTTTCCGACATGGTTTTTTACAACATCAGGATTTCGGTGTAAATGCGTAACAAGTTAACGAAATCTTGATTTGCTACGCATTTACAACGAAATCTTGATGTTGTAAAAAACCTCGTCGGAAACCATTTACTACACATTTACTACGCAATTTTCAACGCATTTCCTACGAATATATGGTGTAGGAAATTTGTGACGGATTTCCTACGCCATTTCCTATGCAAATTCCTAAATATTTGTCTCCATTGTGTAGCAAATTTGTTAAAAAAATTAGAGTTTTTTTGTCGTCACAAATGCGTAGCAACTTTGTCAAAATTTGTGACACAATTTTTCCGTAGGAAAACTTTTGTAGCAAATAGCCAATTTTCTAGTAGTGTATATATGTAAGTAGAAGTCATGGATTGAGAAAGTCAACAAGGGATTGGTTGGGTTAGGATCAAATACATAGTGAAAGAAAAATAGGAAGTCATAGGAAGGGTATCAAACGGACTCCGATTGAACTCATTCAAGCGGCATTGGAACCGTCTCATCGAACCCTACGATGTTAGTTTTTAGGTCTTCGTTTTTTGAGGGTTTTTAGCTTGTAGTTTTTAGAATATACGTTATATCATTGTGTTTTTTATGTACGTAGCATTGTGTCTTTTTCTTATTTTCATCATTGTGTCATTTTTTCAATTCATTGTGTCTTTTTTCTTTCGCATTGTGTTATATTTTATGGCTCACCCTTCTTATTTTTGTTACACTGTGTAGAATAACTTGACCATTGTAATATATTAAATATTAATAACTTATTATTAATAATAAGATAATGCTTAAGCCAAAGATGATGAGTCGGAAAAGACGACTAATAACTTATTATTAGTCTAATAACTTATTATTAGTGAAGTTCGTTTCGTTACACCAGTAACCAGTTACTGGTAAAGACGACTAAAAGGCTTAAGCCAAAGATGATGAGTCGGAAAAAGGAATAAAAATGCGTTTGCCGGGAGTCGAACCCGGGTCTATTGCTTGGAAGGCAATTATCCTAACCGTTGGACTACAAACGCCAGTTGATGTCCTATCTTTGGCGATAACTTTAAAACGTAGCTCTCTTAAATCATTTATTCCAATATAGAAAGGATACAGTTTATATAAACACATGAAACACTATTTAGAAAGCGATGCAACTCAAATAGATAGCATGCTTGATTAGTCTTGTATGTATGATCATATCAGTTATAATCAAATTTTAAACTTAAAAGTTATTATAATATAAAGATGCTTAATGATAAGGTGTTATCATGTTCATCGTCGGTAACTGAATATCACAAAGACCGTCCTTAACCATCCTTGAACCCATGTCCGGTTTCATAAATATCCGACTCTCATGAACTATATCTTAAAACTGTTTTGACACTTTCGACCTCTATCATGAACCATGGTGAAGTGTAAGTTTTCATATAAAGGGTATTTTTTAGTACACATAAAATCTTTACAATTGTACTTGTAAAAGCTGTAACGCTAGCGAAAACCCAAATGTGTAACCACCGTTGTCTCTTAACCGATATACATTTTGAACAACATATGATACTAAAACTTGGTGTTGTGTGTTTGGTATACATATTTGTAAGTGTGCACTACCAATGAAGCATGAAACTAGCAGCCTGCATAAGTGGATGAGCAAAGTAAGCTCCTACAGTCAATCCAGTAATAGCTAGGTATGGTAATCTTATGAACTCCTTATAATAATCTTTTGGCAACTTTTGACGGCCATCGAGGATAGCTGCAAACGGGATCACACTTGTTCTGCTTTTTACAATGTCAAAAGCTTCACCGTATCTAATTTTCAACCTCCTGTCTCCATTCCAGGCGCCAAACAAATGATGCCCGATTAGCCCAGCCGATGCTGCTACAGCCACAGAGTTCCCAATCCATATTGTGTGAGCGATGCACCACATTACCTGTCCTACCAACTGGAAAGAGCACGAAAGGGGCGGGTCAGGTGGGTTAGGTAACGAGTCAATTGGATTCAGACAGAATTGGTATTTTAGTTTTGCATGGGTCAAGTCAGCTCCAACTGACCCACAAACACCTTTCTTCTTCTCAAGTTTTATAAACGAATAATGTTTTTAATATGATGAAAAAAACATAAGGTCCAAAAAAACTAATTTTACCAAAAATATTACATTATGAGGTTTTATGCGTTGTGAATACACTCTGAGTGGCTTTCTTTAACCAATTTGACTATAACAAATACATTTTAACTAAATTTTCATAATTTACCAATGTGAACTTTTAAAGGCGAAGTACAAACCAAACAGGTCAATTATAAATGGGTGAAAACTGACACCTATAACTTCAACGTAACGGAGACTGAAATACCTGTGGATGCCTGGTGATTCTCATGATACCGCTTTCCCAAAGATGCATCTTAGGTTTATCAACAGCAGCTACCTCTAATAAGTTAAACGTTGATGGATAAAGAAAGAAGAAGGATATGAAATTATTGACCCACAACAGATAGTGTAACCATGGAACACTTTGCAGCTGCCATAACTGCACACCGTCGTATCTATGGTTGATGAAATACACCTGATTCACAAGTCATCAATGTCACTTGACAAATTAAAACAAACACATGGAAAACATTAACAACAAAGTTCACATGCGATTCAATGATGACATGATATGTAAATATTTTCATTTATAAAGATTATGTATGATTCAAATAGACATTACTCACAATTGTACTGACAGCAAGAGGAAGAGATGTTCCAGCAAATAACACACGAAATGCACGCTCTCCAATGAGTTTTTCACCGGGATCTCTAAGACTAGCCAAACCACTATGCACAATGGCAAAAATAAGTGTAAGGAGGAACATTACAACCTGCATAAAGAAATCAGACATTAGAAATGTAAAAGTAATACTTCATAATCAAGCATTGCATTAATTATATAGCTCAAGTCCTTCCTAAGGTCTTCTACAGAAACACACCCCAAATATGGATGGCAATGGGCCACAAATACGGGACATTGGTAATCCCAAACCCATACTTGATTGTAAAACCATACCTCATACTTGGTGCCATACACGTTGGGTACCTCTTACTCAATACAAGTCGGGTTCATGGGCACCTATGCGAGTATCAGGTATACCTATTTATCTTAGTCTCACCCCAACTTGAAAAATCAAAAATACTCTATTGCACTTCTAACAATTCAACATTTTGAAAAACATCAAGTTTCTAACAACTTCAAAAATAACAATTCTTTATATTTTTAAAATAATATAATATCCTAACGTATGCGGTTTTCAGTAAACGGGTACATGATCGTCTCAGGTAAGTAGGCAGGTATCACCTAATACTATGTCCATCTCAAACACAAGAAAGATAAAAATATGCTTAACCTCAAAACCCGAAAACCAGTCTTGAATGTTTCGTCTTTTCTAGTCGGGTTTGGTTTGTTCTACCATCCTAGCCCAAAGATCCACAGCTTTTTAAACTTACTTACTCTAGTTCCAAATGAATATATATGCTTACTTTGTTATCTTAAATCTTCAAATTTACATTACTCAAATTAAATATCTATCGACTCGACGTTGACAAGCCAAAATCTTTCTCTATTTAACATGTATAACTCAACTAAGTTGAATCTCAATCAACAATGAAATCATATTAAAAAAAATTTAACAAATTCAATGAAAAATCCACAATGTTTTAACAAACTAAAAATGAGTTTAACTAACCTCAGGGCTATCAGAAACACCCGAAACAGAATCGATGAAAACTTTACCAAATCCAGTAGAATTATCAAGCCAAACAACATCAAGAATAAAGAGCACAACCCCCAAAACCCCACCAAAATATATCCAAGACTTAATCTTTTGCTTCCCCAATTCAAAACTTGCAGAGTCCTCACCCACCAGAACATTCTTTGAAACAGTTGTATTGTTTTCTTTAAGAACATACACTCTGCGGCTTTTCGTCGAACAGTTGGTGGGCAGTAATTGGGTGCTCTTTAAAAAAGGTTGTTTGGATAACTGTTGATGGGTTTTACTGTACGATTGAGTTTGGGTGTGGAGAAGATGAGCTTGGGGGAGACGGAGCTTGAGAGGAGAATTGAAGTGGCCATTTGTGTGTGTGTTTACACTGTTGTTGGGTGTCTTTATTATATTAAGTGTTTTTTTTGTATATCACAAGAAAAAGGTATCTTGATGGAGTTTGTGCTGTTAGTTTGGTTTTTGTTTATTAGTGGGTTTTTTTAAAGAAAGTTCTTTGAATAACATATTTAGGTTGAGTCTAAACTAATGTTTTGAAAACCGATTTAAACCGGTCGGTATTAATGATTAACTGGTTACTAAAAGCATCATCGTTACGATAGATCATGGTCTAATTACGACATCGGTTTAGTTTCCGTACTACCAGAAAATATGGTATTATCGGTGTATACCGATGAACCGGTTTATTCCTATGTTCAATTTTGAGATTTAAACTCCCCATTATGATGAGGAAGAGCATAAACTAGCTTCTCAGACGCATCTATATATATATATAAAAGAAAAGACTTTTGCTGACGTGGCGTGCAATGGAGGCTTCAACCTTGTGTCACGTGGCATCATAATGGAGAGTTTTTGGTGTTTTTAAATTGTTTCCTTTTTTAATTAAATTGAGTTATTTTAGGAAAAAAGAATTTAAAAATAAATTTAAAATTTTATCTCTCATATTTCCTCCTATAACTTTTAAACGTTTATATCTTTTATATACGGGATTTTTTAAAGAAAAAAATTACACCAAATTAACGAGCGTTTTATTATCTTTCCAACGAGTACCATAGTGCTATATAAAAAACGGAGAAAAAATTGACTATTTTTTGTGGGGTTTCGTTCATACAGGAAAAAAACACACAAAGTGTTCATGTTATCACGTAAAATTAGATTTTGTGGGGAATATGAGTTATTACTGATTAGAATACTGTGAACATACAATGATTGGAAGATTTTGTGGTTAGTTAACTTGTGCCGTTTGTAATAGGTTATCACATAAAATTAGATTTATCAACCCCGGGACCCTCCCGGGGTAATCAGCTAGTTGTTACTATATATGTTACTTATCTTACTTGGGGAATGTTTAATAGAAAACTCATAAAATGAGCTTGAGAACTCATAAAATGAGCTTGAGAACTCCTACTTAAATTAAAATTAAAGATCATAACTCAAAATTTAAGTCAAAAACTAGAAAATTGGTTTCGGACTTCTTTTTCCCACGTCATCAACGTTTAAAAAAAATTGTCGTATATAAAAGTTACTAATTGAAAGAGGTATTCCATGTCTTGAGACTATTTCTTGTAGATAGATTCTTGCCAATTCTTCTATTTTGAAATCTTCTTGTATTGGCAGAAAGTGAACCGACTTGGTGAGTCTATCCAAATCCTCTGGTGGTGCTTTAATACTCTATCTTTTCTTTTTGTCAATTTTTCTTTTTCTCGGTTGAGCATTTCTTCTTGAACGCTTAGGGGTTCCAGTGCCTTCTTTTGAAAATCTTGCAAATGGCTTAACAGTTCATTCACTATTATCATCTTAAAGGTTTTGGTTTCTAGGGCTTTACCCTTATGACTTAGAGCATCTGCCATTGTGTTGGCTTTTCCTGGGTGGTATTTGATGTCACAATCATAGTCACTTAGAATTTCTATCCACCTTCTTTGACGCATGTTTAGGAGTTTTTTATCAAAAATATGTTGGAGACCCTTTTGATCCGTGTATACTGTACATTTTGTTCCATAAAGATAGTGTCTCCATATTTTTAATGCAAAAATTATGGCTCCTAATTCTAAGTCGTGTGTGGCATAATTCTGCTTGTGTCTTTCTAATTGCATGGAGGCGTATGCTATGACTTGATCATCTTGCATTATGATACATCCTAATCCTTGCAGGGAGGCATCACAGTATACGGTAAAGGTTTTACTTTCATCTGGTAGGGTCAAGATTGGTGCCTTACATAACTTATCCTTTAGGGTTCTAAAGGCTTGTTCTTGTTTTTCTCCCCATTCAAAATTGGTCATTTTCTTAGTTAGGGTGGTTAATGGGAGGGCTAGTCTTGCAAAAATTTCCTATGAAACGTCTATAATACCCTGCTAGTCCCAAAAATTGTCTAATTTATGTAGGGATTTTAGGTGCTTCCCATTTCTGGACTGCTTCTATTTTAGCCGGATCTACCTGAATTCCTTCACTATTCACTACTTGACCTAGAAGCTTTATTTCTTTTGCCCAAAATCCACACTTAGAAAATTTCGCATACAACTTTTCTTTTCTTAAAGTTTCTAAAACTTCCCTCAGATGTTGCTCATGTTCCTCCTCATATTTGGAATAGATTAATATATCATCTATGAATACAATTACAAACTTATCTAGATAAGGTCTGCAAATCCTATTCATAAGGTCCATAAAAGGTTGCGGGGGCATTGGTTAATCCGAATGGCATTACTAAAAACTCGTAATGTCCATATCTGGTTCTGAAAGCGGTTTTGGGTATATCTTCATATCTTATTTTCAACTGATGATATCCGGACCTAAGATCTATTTTTGAAAAATATTGGGATTCGTGCAGCTGATCAGACAAGTCATCTATTCTGGGTAGAGGACATATATTCTTGATGGTTAACTTGTTTAATTCTCTATAATCTATGCACATTCTCAAAGCTCCATTTTTTTTACAAATAATATTGGGCTCCCCAAGGGGACGTACTGGATCTAATGAATCCCCTTTCTACAAGTTCTTATAGTTGACTCATTTGTTCCTTTATTTCGGACGAGGCTAACCTATAAGGAGTTTTAGCAAGGGGTTCTGCTCCAGGAATTAGGTTTATCTGAAATTCTACCTGTCTTGGAGGGGGCAGACCAGGCATTTCCTCAGGAAAAACATCAAGGAATTCAAAGACTACTTTAATTTGTTTCACTACTGTTTCTTTCTTTTCGTTACCTAAGTTTACATGGATTAAGAAGGCCTGATAACCTTTTCTTAGGTATTTCATCATCTTTAAACTAGTGGTTAAATTTAACGTGCCTTTCGACTTCTCACCATAGATGACCAAGGTTTCGTGTTTGGACAAAGGGATTTTTACTAAATTTTCCTTACAAATGATCTCCGCTTGATGGACCATCAACCAGTCCATTCTAATGACTACATCGAATTCTCCTAAATCCATAAGGATAAGATTTATTTTAAAATCTTGGGTGTCAATGGTCAAGGTGAAATTTTTAAAGATTTTGTTAGCATTTAAAATTTTACCATCAGCAATTTCTATTTCATAGGATTTTTTGAGGGTTTCAGGAAAAATGTCTATCTTTTCTAGGAAAGTTTTTGAGATAAAACTGAGATTTGCCCTGGTATCAAATAGAACATATGCTAATAATTGGTTAATTTGGAACATACCCGTAACTAGATCTGGCTCCTCTCGAGCTTAATCTGCATCCATGATGAAAGCTCGTCCCCATCCTCGCTCAACTTTGGGGTTGTTTTTGAGTTTGGGGCAGTCTATCTTGTAGTGATCGGGTTCTTTGCATTCATAGCATACTCTGGGGCAATTAGGTTATACCTGCATTCTTTGGTCAGGTGTCCTACCCTTTTGCGATTCTGGCAAAAAGGGGCTTTGCAGTCCCCAAAATGGGTTCGGTCGCACTTCGAGCACTTCCTTTTGCATTCACCAGTATAATAGTAGTTACATTTGTGAAATAATGGGTTATTACCCAGGTATGGCTTCTTTTCTGGGTTCCCATAGCTTCCTTGATTCTTGAAATTCTCTTGGCTTCTTCCAAAGGTGTTATAGTTGGTTGATCTAAAGGTTTCATTCTAGCTTCTCTTATTCCCTGCTTAAATTTCTCATTTTCCTTGTACCTGACTATATCATCTATTAGACTCAGTGCTAATTCACATGCAGTATCAAACTTAATGGGTTTAGCACCTCTAACTATTCTCTGGATCTGTGGTATTAACCCCCACACAAATTGTAATATCCGAAAATTGAAAGACGTAAAATATTAAATATTAAATAATAAATTAATATCATAAACGAATTTAGTCAGCGTTTAATCAATTAAATGAATAGCAACAAAAAAAACGTTTTGTTTACTAAATATTATGTATCAATTCTGTAATATTATTTTGTGATCAAATAAGTAGATGTATATAATAATATAGTTAGCACCAATCAAATTCGAAATTTGAAACAAGTATTCCAACACAAAATAAAGAATTTTTTTTATTTCTTGACTTGTTCGTTTAAACAATTCATTCATGATTTGTTTCCTTATCCTCATTAACAAATTGACGGATTGATCGAAGTTTCAAAGTTGACATTCAACAATAAATGGGAGTCAACAATTCAATTCCATAAATCTCGCTCCTCAACCCACTAAGCAACGATATAAACCTCAACCCTCAACCGTTTGCCCTCGATGGTCTCTGCTTCGTTTCGAATAACCGCAAACCACCTGCACATGACTACCACCACCATTTGCCGCCGCTGTCGTGTTCTTGTTCTTCTCAACCATAGCATCGTCATCACCTTCGATCACGAACCAAGTCTTCTCCGTCGCCGATACGGTACGTCCGACCCTCGTTCATCTTGTGTTATGTTTTCAGATCGCCGTTTTTGACGGGATTAGTAGATGGTATTCCGGCGACAAACACCTAATTAAATATGCTCGTATGATTGTGTAACGGGTATGTATATCAATATGGAAAATATGAAAGTGTGAGTGTATGTAAACTTAATGTGTGTGCATGTTCCGAAGTCGAACTTATGTGTCTGTGGCAGTGTGGGTATTAGGATCTGAGTGCAGGTTATATATATATATATATAGATATAGATATATAGTGTGCAGTGTGTGTGATTGTTGTATGTGTCGAAGTGTGTATGCATGAGCATGTGTGGGAATATTTGTGTGCCAAAGTTTTGTTGTCTATTTTTGACCATCAGTTTGTATACACCCACCACATGGATAAAGTATAATTTTTATATCACATATATGTGAAAGAATTTAGTATAAAAAGGTAATAAAAAAAAGAACTTTTGGAACTAACCATGTCCATTGTCATAGACGGAAACAAGCGAAATGTATCTAAAGATAAACCACAAGTAATATATATATATATATATATATATATATATGGTACTTAACTTTGTAGTCATAATATACAATTTAGTATTTGTGTGTGAAAAGGATTATATAAGGGTTTTGATGAACTTTTTGGACGGGTTTGCATCATTATCAAAGATGTAATTATAAAAATATAATCTTACAGATACTAAACATAAACATGGTCTTTCAATAATAATTAATGTAGACATGAGTTCTTACGTATAATATAAATCATGCTCTTTCAAATATGCTGGTAATTGATGGGTAATTGTATATATTATAAGTGGTCGAAGTGAAATAAAATTCGTAGGACCTAAACTTTTTGACAAATACTTGTTTTAAACTATTATAATAATTAGTTGAGAGTCATAAGTTCTTCGTCGCCGGAAGATCCATATGTCAACGAATTTGATGACCAACTTAGCGTTCCGTAAATTAATTTTGACAATAGTTAACATCTAGGTTCGTGTATCATCTGAAGATGCTTTGGTTTGTCTTGCTTGCTAAGGTACGGATTCTGTTTTCTTTTAATCATAGTATAACTTTCGTTTCCTTCCATGTGTACGGGTTCGTTAGTCGTATCATCATAGTATAAAATTCATATCCGTTACTTTGTAGTACGGACTTACGTCTATGTTTAGAGTCTGTTGGTCATCATTTTATACGTATCATTGGTTCGTATTTGGTTGATTATTTGGATCGGTGTGTATTTGTCAGTTTGTTTGTTAGTGTGTCATAGCATGCCATGCCTCTGACTTGTACTCATGGCCGCATGTTCCAGTTAGTGTCATTTTTAGTTTGCCTGTAATTATTTACATGGCCTTAGCTTTTGTACTCTGTCACCCGAGCAGTTTGTTTTGACTTGTCGTTGGGGCGTCAGCGACATGAACACTTTCCGTGACAGTGCGTAATCAAAATCACGGCGTCTCTTACATGGTCCCTTAGAGGCGTATGGATATATCCTAGTTTTTCCGCTGCGTTGAATTTACTTGTACTGTTGATTCCTCCGTTACTGGGCAATTTTTGGCTCAGCCGTATTTTCTTTTGTTGTGTTGTCTTATTTGTTCGCAGGTAATATGGGATATTGGGGAATCCGTGAAGAGCGTTAAAAGAAGTTGATGTTCCAGTTTCATTATTAATAACTGTAACGTTATAAAAATGTAAATAGGATTGCTTTGTTTTAAACTTCTGGAATAGTGTTTGAATTTGATATCTGTAATGGTGACACGTCAGCCTAGCCGGGTTGGGGTGTGACACAAATCTTCTTATTCTTTTGGTTTCTGGTGTCACTTGATGGGGGTACTAGACGAGCCATTTGGTTAAATTTGCTTATGTATCCAATACAGTCTAAGCCCTTCATTTCCAAGCCTAGGAATTCCATTTCTATTTTCTCAATTTCGTTTATGGGACAATATTTTTCGGTTATTAGTGCTCTAAACTCTAGCCAGGTCAAACTAGACACCGCGTTTCTTCCCTTAACTTGCCTAACCATGTTCCACCAATTTAAAGCTTCAGCTTTCAAGAAATGGGTAGCAAATTTGACTTGGTCTCGGAGTGCACAGTTACTTACTTCTAGAATGGATTCCATTTCTTCTAACCGTCTAGTGGCTCCTGTGGCTCCAGTACTAACATCAAAGGTTTCAGGTTTACATAAAGGTTTTGTAATCACATTTGGGTCTATGATTACTTTCTTCTAAATTAATATACTCATCTTCTTCATTCCTAATAGGGGATTTTGGAGTGTTTTGTTTTTCTTCTCCTAGCATATTTATTATTGTGGGTATAGAATCTTGTATACCTTCTAAAACAAGTTTTCTCATTTTCTCTTCTAGTTCTTCTTGTTCGTTAATTTAATTATGTTAATTTTCATTTATTGGTTACGAATGGTGTGATGATGACATTTCTTTTTTGCTTTTGGTTGTAAGACATCTCTTACTTCTTGCCTTGTTTTTGTCTTTCTTTTGGATCTTCTAGGGTTAGTTTTTCCACGAGGCATTTTTCTATAAAGAAAGAGACATGATTAGTTCCAAGTCATAATATACCAACATCTAGTTATGATATTATATAATAAAATTTTACTAGATGTTTTCAACCACATAGAGTTACCATTTTCCTACCACATAGAGTTCATTAAAATACATACATACTACACACGCATAACAACATAACCATAATCATTCATATAATTAACCCTTCCTAATACCCACGCTAACATCAACCCGCGACCCTTCCTCCTTGTGCTTGACTTCTACATCGGATACTTTGATTCCTCGATGACTTTCCTGGTTTGGTATCCGAACCTTTTGATGAGTTTCCTTAGTTCTTCCACCATGTTTTACGCTGGTCTCTTTGAGTTTTTATCCTATAATGATTCTCGACCAACTCTAGGTACTCCCTACGGGTGACATAGTCATTTTGTTGGAGTGTAACATTAGTGTGGTTAAAGATAGTGGCTTCAACATAGGGGTCGATGAGAGGTGATGAAGGGTAGTCGATAAGTGGTGCCATGGGGTAAAAGTTTATACTGTTTGGTTCTTCATAAGAAAGGATGCTAGAGGAGCTAAGGTAATCCTTGTATATGGTGGGTTCAGGATAATAATGGTAAGATCCTATGGTGTGCGGTTCGGGGTAGGAGTATATTGGCTAGGGAAGTGGCCTGAGTACACCAATGTTCCTTAAGTTTAGTTCCTAGCCGTCATTATACCACTCCAACTTGAGCCGTTTCTTCCTCTTGTCCTTCATGCTTGGGTATAGTAACCTCTCCTTGGATTTCTCCTTCTTCGATATCCATTGGCTCTTCTCCTTCTTCTTCTACATTTTCCACATTTGTCTCGTGTGTACTTCACACAAGGTCCAATCATCTCCAGGTTATGTCTCCATTTCTATTACACAAACAATCAACATAACACAAATTTTTAAGTTAGTTTAATCTAGTTCCCATTATTCCCGAACCCGTGCTCTGATACCAACATGTAATGACCCGGATTTCTAAACCCGAGCCATTACCAATTGATATTATTATATATAAGCACATACACACAAGTTGTAACTCATAACTTCATTATCCATAACATTATAAAACTCGGTTACATAGTGGTTACCATCATTCGATTCCTTAACAACTTTTATTTATAAACAAACATCTGATTCATCATTCGGTTGTGACACTTGATCTTGCGTGACTCCCATTATCCCCATACTCACTTAGTTCCTGAAATGCATGTTAAGATACGTTAGTCAATCAACTAGTGAGTGATGCCTGTTTAAATAAACATGTGATTGGTCATTCAAGTTAACACAAATCTTATGGTATCACTTTTACAATGATAAAGTGTTGGTTCCTAACCCATCTCTGGATCAATAATAATTAGAATTAATAGCTAAGTGGATCCAAAATGTTGTTTCTTATGTTGAATGACCACCCGAAGATTACCCAATGATAAACACATAGACACGGATGCATAATGAGGAGACACGACAACATGCATTCACCCCAAAATGGTTTTTAGATGGTAAAATGGGGGGCATGCACTCACTTTCTTAGATTGGGTCGGTTACTTATGGTTCCCCGGTGATGTTTTTGGTGAGCCGATTACCTATTCAAGTTAACACATTGTTTATAAATCATAGATTTAATCTAAAGCTTGCTGTTACAGCTTAGGCGTGAATAACTAAACTAAAGTTGGCCATTACAGCTTAGGCACTCGTACTACGAGGAGATTTGGGTTATAACTTCCTAGGGCCGGTGGTTATAGTTTCTCCGGTAGGTACCGGAGTGGCTTCCAGAAATGTGCAGGTTTGGTGGTGAGATGTTTGGGGAAGATGAAAGGTTAACCGTTGTTATACACCTATATATATCAAAGTTTGAGTGTATGTGTGTGCATGTATATAATGATTATGTTGTAGATTAGGTGTGATGGGTGGAAGTGTTTGTGGAGGTTGGGTGTGAGGTGTGACACCCGACAAACTCAGGTTAGTAACATTGATCAAACTAGTAAGTCTACCTTAGCGAGTCATCCATATTACATACTTAACTGGGTCAGTTGAGTCGTTACGATGGTTCGGGGAATAATCGGGAGTCGTTACAATGATCCGCGGGATCATTGGGAGTCGGTCCATAACCATGTGTACAAGGATCGGTGATTCGTGGAATCACCGGATTTAACGCACACACGCAAGTCTCGAGTCCCGGGAATTGGTGAACGGATGTGAACGTGTTAGTTATCATGCATTATGTGTTTATAATCATTATACGACTTGTCGGTATGTGAATACATGTTTATATGTGTTAAAATAGTGTTTAACGCACCAAAAACCCAAAGTTACATGCTGGGGGTGATTAGGGGAACTTATCAGGCGATTAGGACATACCAGATAGCCTACTCGCATGTTAAAACATGCGAGTAGGGTGTAATCGTGTGTTGTTTCAGGCGATTAGGGGCCTAATCGCCTGTTGCAGCCTCGTAATCGCATGCTCTGTTCTGGACGACTAGAAACACCTATAAATACAACCCTTGACTTGTGAAACATCATTTATGCAACCCTAACTGATCCCAAGCATCCCTCACACCATAAAACACCTCTGGAACTCGTTTTTCTTCAAAACCCACTATTTCCAAGCTTACACTCCTTTCTTAAACAAGATTCAAGGTGTGTTCCTCATCCCATATGTAACATCCTGAAAATTCGATAAATATATTTTTAGACAAAAGCACTAGCTGGATTTTAATGAGTGGGTCGTTATGGGTTTCGACTCTTATGGTTTTTATTAAATGAACTTACAGGACCCGATGAAGTGTTTTAATTGTAACTTCGAGACTAAACACGCTATAATGGAATACGAGTGACCCGTATGTCATTGTTTAAGTTAGTTGTAGTAAGTTTGGGTGCAAGTTGAATATATGTGAACTACAAGGGGACTAGATGCAATATGTAGTTTTAAAACTATTATAAAAGAAACAACCCTACGTCATGTATCGATCTAGGGTGCGCCGTTATCAAAGACTAGATGCCGAGCAAACAAAGAGAAGGAGAGACAGAAAAAGGGCAAGCGGGAAGAGGAGTTGCGACGAGAAAGACGACATGAGGTTAACTTCCATTCGATCTCAGGCATAAACCCCGTACGTTTTGCTTCAGTTCGAGTCTAGAGTTACGGGTTTACATGTGATTATAGTGATCGTTTAGTGGTGGTTACGGAGGTGTTCGGGATGGACGTGATGATTATGGTTATGGTGGTCGTACGTTGTTGATGGTGGTGTGAGGCGATGACAGTGTGGCTGGTTGTAGTTGTCAGGGATGTCGACGATTGAAGAAACACCGATATAACAATATACTAGATATAAGAGCACGAGTAACGATATGATTCTTATTGATAATCGATGGACATTACAAGACTTTGGACTAGCAATTTGTTACAGCGCTTCGACTATAATCTATCTCTCCTAACTATGTGGAATTCTCTCCTTGGTTGTTCATCCCCTTCTTCGTCTGACCTAAGAGGGTATTTATAGGCCTTTGGGGTGGCCTGTGATTGGATGGAGGAGGAATGACAGCTGGCTGTACGATTTGGGCCGTTGTCGTCCGCTGCGCTGTCGCTCTGTTATTGGTCCACGTGTCTTGTCGTTGTCCTTTCTCGTACTATTCTGTACCTCGTACCTGCAGGCGATCATGGAGCAGGGAATAACCGCCTCTGATTGGCTGGATGTCCCTTTCCTTGTCGGGTATTAGTTGTCATGTACGAGGTATCCTGCGCAGCCTTCTGGAAGCCCACGTCAGCGTCATGTGCTGACTTGTGTGGAGGTGTGGGCCCGTGCGCATGCGCGGGTACATATCTCTTCAAGTCCCCCCAGTGTAGTGTTCTGTATGCGTGGCATGCAGGACGCTGCACTTAAAGGGAAAAGAAAATTGGTACATTCGAAGTCATTTGTTCTGTTTGTTAAGGTTTTGGCGCGCACTGCGCAGTGCTCTTGCAAGTGGGCAGGGCGCGCACGTCAGTAATTAATGCACACATCAGTAGTGTCAGGGCGCGTGGGCGATGGGACAGGTTGGTAGCCGAAAAGTCTCTGACGGGTGTACTATTGCAGAAGGGTGGTGGGACCAGCCTGTCGTTTCGCATGCGCCACCCTTTCTCTCTCCTGACGTGTACTCTTGTGATTGGTCGGTCGTGCCACATGACTGTAACCGTCAGTGGCACGTGACCTTTCGTATATAAAACCCTCTATTTCCTTCCCTTCCCTTCACACTTTCATATCGGACTTCAGAGATTTCTCTCTCAGTTTTCTTGTAGAAACCCCACTTTTCCTAAAGAAATCTTCACTTTTCCAAGATGGAGAACGTTGTTCAGATTCCCAAAAAGAAACGTAGGGTTCTAAGAAGTCAGATGATGGTTCAAAGAAGGGACCGCCCCATGCTAGTGAGGTGACAGCGGTGTGGGCGAAAGGGGAGTTTAGGAAGTTCCGTAAGGAGTATGCTTTCCCCTCTTCGTATGGTGTGGAGGCTCCTGCCCCTGACAAGACCATACTGGAACCGCCGGCCGGCAAAGTTGGTTTGTATGCCACCTACTTTAGAGATTGCAATTTTAGGGTTCCGGTGACTAGGTTTTTGCGAACGTTTATTCAGACGGTGGGCGTGCACATCAACTAGATTCACCCTGGGTTGATGTCACGTCTGATGTTTTTTGAGTTTTGCTGTCACGCACAGAAAGTTGAGCCCTTGGTGGACATGTTTTATGTGTTTTACTCGTTGTGCTTCGTGGAGAGCTGGTTGTCTTGTCGTCCGCGCACGGGGGTTCCTCCTTGTGCCAAGGCTGGTATGAAGAGCTTCCGAGAATGGAAACCGAAGTTCTTTGGGATCAATGAGGGTGTTATTCCCATAGAGATGGTCGGTGGACCCCGATGAAGGAGTCGCCAAGGTGGTGCTGATTGATTATAAGGACCAAGACTGGTTTAAGACGTTAACTGCGCACCCTGTGGATCTGTGTGGGATCCCTGAGACTGCGCTGGTGATGGCGGGGATGAGCGTTAAGTATGACATCCACGGCCGCAATCCCCATCTTACGGAGGATGGGAAAGGTATGTTCCTTCACATGATATGTGTGTTTAGAATGTGTCCTTGACTGTGCTGACCGTTTGTTTGCTCTTTTTGCTTGCTCGCAGATGTCGAATGTTAGTACAGTCTTTTGCTGGGCGGAGATAACATGGGCTTCGCCTTTAAAGAGCTTGCTGACAACGAGTTATATGTTTTAGAGAAGGCTTGGGATACCCTTGTCCGCCCTGTGCTGGACCCTGTTGCGCAGGAGGGTGCTACTACGCAGTTGCTGATTACCGAAGCAGGTGAGTCTTCTCCCATTTTTGATAACCCTTCGCCTATTAGCATGTTCATGCGGGCGGGTTATCCCCTTATTGTTATATCAAGTGATGAGTCCTCTGACTCGGGCGCGTTCTCTTCTCCGCATGTGTCGTCCGCAGACGGGGAGCGAGAAGGTGTCGTCACCTATGTTTATTGTGGACGATAGCGACGAAGAGATGGAGGTGGACGATTTTATCCTCCGAAGAGTGCGCCAGCCACGGTCAGAGGGAGGTGGAGGGGTTTCTGGAGGTGAAGATTATGCTTTTATTTTAAACCACGAGGTGGTTGGTAGGTATCTTCAAAACTACAACCCCATTGAACGCAGCTACGTTGAACTTTCAGATGCTTTCACGGAAGGGGATGCTATTCCTTTGAAGGAAATGGCGGAAGGCGTTGTTTTGCGGGCGCCATTGGTTATGGAGACTGTGGTGACTGAGCCTGCCCCTGAGTCGGCTCCTCAGAAGAAGAAGCGTTCTAGGCGCACCAAGTCTTAGAAAACTTCTGCGGAGGGAGTTGGCGCTAGTAGCTCGTTGTCCCCTGTTGGGAAGAAGTTGAAGCTGGGTGATTTGGTCCACAATGCCGAGGACAGTTTACTAGGTATGTATTCCTTGTTAGCGCATTTGTTGTTTTGTTTGGGTCACTTTCCCTGCGTGCTTATTTTGTTTGACTTTGAATTGTGCAGCTGATTTGATGGGAGACGGGGCGTAGGGCAATGTGACTGAGGCGCCGATTAACGAGGGGTTCTTGTTGAACCCTACTGAAGTGGAGAAGACTCCTTCTCCAGATAGGCGTCCTGTTACCCCACCTATGCAGTCCCCCTTGTCCAAGACTTCGTTGCCCCCGTCGCCGCCTCGTGACACTGCGCAGGTGACTCCGCCGCGCCAGGTGACGCCGACACGTGAGCCTACACCTTCCCGCTTGGTTGTACCGGTGCAACAACAGGGGCCTCCTGTCCCTCCTGTCCAAGCACCGTCAGTTGACCTCAACGTGTCGAGTGGGTTGGACTTGGAGACGCAGCGCGTGTCGCCGACTGATGTGAGCGAGGGTGATTTGCGAGGCATACAAATTCTGGATGATGACTCTAACGAAAAGAGGGTACCGCCTGAGTTCCAAGCGGGTTATTCTGGGTCCACCCTTCAGGGTGGGGGGTTGAGTGGTGAAGATATTTTTGTCCCTGCATGGGCGTTGACTACGAGCGCTCGCTTCGTGGATGTCAACAGTTGCAGGGAGTTGTTAGGAAACGTTGTCCCTCATGCGGAGCGTGAGCATCAAGCTACGCGGCCCCGTCAGAAGCTGTTGGAGGACAACATGATGAGTTTGGCTAACTTGCTGTCTACCTCGGCTGAAATAGCCCGCCAGTGGGGTTTTTTTAACTCATGAGCGCGGGGACTTTGACAGGAAGTATAATGATGTTTGCGCGGAGCGTGACAGGCTTGACCGCAAGCTTAAACGCTCGAAGTGGGATGCGGTCACCTTCCGCGAAGAGCGTGACAAGCTAGAAAAGCATATCTCTGTGTGAAGACCAATAAAACGTTGGAGATTGCAGCGCAGAAGCAGCAGGAAGCTGAGCAATTGTATGCTAGTGCTTCGTGGCAGATTGTTGAGTTGAACGATTAGCTGGATCAACACCGCGATGCCTTGATCAGTGCTCGCGAGTTGCTCAGGGAGAAGGATGCGAAGATTGAGGAAGTAGAGGGCAAGTTGGTGGAGTTGGAGGAATCTAATTTGAAGCTGCAGCAGCAGAATGCGGACCTTGAGGGTGAGGCGTTGGATGTCCGTGAGGAGGCTCGTTTGGCGCATGAGGATCGTGATGGCTCATGACCTGTTGCGTCCCTGAGGTTTGTCTCGTGTTTTGTCTTACAGCCTCTCTTGTTCCCCCTTTATGTTGCTATTGACGAGTGCCTTTGTTTTTATTTTTTCCAGGTTGCGCACCATATGAAGAACTGTGACGAGGTGCGCAAGGCCGTGGCCGCAGTCAATGCTGCTGCAAAGCTGGTGGGGGCGCAAAGCTGGCTTCTTAGAGGTCTTTCAGCATGCGAAGGATGGGAAAACGCTTGAACAGTTCCCGTTGTATGACAAGGACTTGGATGCGCTGTTAAAAAAGAAGACCGCTGAGTATGATCACCTGAATGTTGAGTTGGTTGATTTCGTTGTCAGTCATCGAGATTAACCGACGTGCTACTCGTTGCGGTCATCGTTTGAGAAGCAGGGTTTGACCCACACCAGGCGCAAGTATGCGATGAGGAAGACTTCTGAGGAGCCCAAAGATGGAGATGACCAACCGGGCCCGAGTGAAAGACTAGATCTATTTGATTCCGAGGGGGAATACAGTGATGCGTCTTTTGAGGGCAAAGCTCCGTAGTTCTGTTGTTTGTTCTTTTAAATTTACCTGTAATGGTTTTAAGAACAATACATTTTGGGGTTTGCTATGGTTGTATGTATGGCTCTTTTTTAATCTTGTTATGAAGTTTGTGGCCCGTCTTTATTTAAGTTCGCATGTCCTGCGTGTTTTATTATATTCTAATTTTGTGCAGCATGCGTGGTGTGTTTATGTTACACGTTTTGTGGTTTTGGACATTGTATCCTAACCATATAACGTTTGGGTCGCGCGCTGTATCTTAACCATACAGCTCGCTTTTTAGTAAGTTGCAAATTAACTTTGCAATTTTTGGTGTTTAGGACATTGTATCTTAACCATACAATGTTTAGGGTGCGCGTTGTATCTTAGCCATACAGCGCGCTTTTTAGCGAATTGCAACTTAACTTTGCAATTTTTTACTTTTAGGACATTGTATCTTAACCATACAATGTTTAGTGTGCGCGCTGTATCTTAACCATACAGCGCACCTTTTAGCAGATTGCAAATTAACATTGCAGTTTTTAATTTTAGAACATGTGTGCTTTTGCATGCCGCTGTTGCTTTGTGTGTGTGATGAATGGATATCTGGTGGAATAAGTGTTTGGGACAGGAAAAAGTAGTCATCTCATTAAATGGCTAAATAGCCTTCATTACAGACACATATGACAACTACATGTAGCATCTTCTTAGCTGCGCTGCATTCCATGTGCGCGGGATAGGTTTGTCATCAAGGGTTGATAGTTTGTATGCTCCTTTTCCGAGGACTTCTGTGACGCGGTATGGCCCTTCCCAGGTGGGTGTGAGTTTTTTCTTGCGGTAGCGCGCCACTGGCCTCGTTGTTTCTGAAGACAAAATCTCCTACCTTGAAGGTGTTGAGCTTGACCTTGGTGTTGTAATACTTTTCCAGCTGTTTTTTGTAATTTGCCTCTTTTATTGCTGCCAAGGTGCGGCGTTCTTCAAGCAGGTCCAGGTTGATGCGCAGCTCCTTGTCGTTGTTGGTGTGGTTCGCTGAGAGGAGCCATAGGTTAGGCTGAATGGAGTTTCGCCGGTGCTCGTCTTTGTTAGAGTTCGGTTGGCTCATAGCACGCTCGGTAACTCCTCTGCCCAGGCCTTTCCTTTTGTCCCTAACCTTGCTTTGATTCCCTCGACTAAACTTATGTTTGCGCGCTCCACCTGGCCATTGCCTTGTGGATGCGCAACTGAGGTGAAGATGGGTTTTATGTGTAAATCCGCGTACCATTTTAGGAGGCCTTTGTCTGCGAATTGGGTCCAATTGTCTGTGACAATCTCCATGGGTAGTCCAAAACGACAAATGAGGAACTCCCATATGAACTTTTTCACTTGGCTTGCTGTGATTTCTGCTAACGGCTTGGCTTCTATCCACTTTGTGAAGTAGTCGATTGCGACTATCAGGTACCTTCTTTTGCCGTGGTCATTGGGAATGGACCCACGATATCTATGGCCCATTTCTGGAATGGCCATGCAGACGTTACTCGTATGAGGTCATTCTTGGGGAGCATGGTGTTTGGGGCATGGCGCTGGCAAGAGTCGTAGCGCCGTATGATTTTAAGCGCGTCAAGGAGCATGCCAGGCCAGTAGTAGCCTGCATTCATGATCTTTGCCACTACCATGCGCGGCCGTGCATGTATCCCGCATATCCCTTCGTGTATTTCTCTGACTAGGTAGTCTGTGTCTGTCCCGTCGACACATCTCAATAATGGCCCCAGATATGATTTTCGGTACAGCACTCCGTCTTGCATTTGGTAGTGGAGTGCTTTGTGTTGTATTTTCTTGGCTTCAGCGCGTTGATCTGGGAGTGCGCCTGTGGTGAGATAGGATATGATTGGGGTCATCCAGCTGTCAATACCTGTTTGGATGACATGAACTTCTTTGGGTGGAACAGATGGTTCGGTTAGGACTTCGACACGGACCTCTTTTGCTAAATGGACGAAGTTTGTGGATGCCATTTTGCTTAGAGCGTCCGCTGGCTTGTTTTGACTGCGGCTGATGTGGTCGATGGTGCAGCTTGAGAATTTGCTCATTAGCTCTTTTGCGTGCTGGAGGTACGTTATCATGGATGGGTCTTTGGCCTCATACTTCCCAGTAATTTGCCCTGCCACTAGCATGGAATCTACGTGCGCAAAGACGTGTTTAGCGCCTAGCTTTTGCGCGATGCGTAGCCCTGCAAGGAAAGCTTCATACTCGGCCTCATTGTTTGTCGTTCTGAACTCTAGCCAGATTGCATAGGTGAATTCTGCCCCGTCGGGGTGGATGAGCCGGATTTCTGCGCCCGCACCATCATCGTTGGAGGCTCCGTCTGTATAGAGGTTCCAAATTGCTTTGTCATCGCATATTGGTTGTGGTCCATGCTCTGCTCTGCACTCTTCCACTTTTTCTTAGGGTACTTCCGCTATGAAGTCCGCCAAAATCTCCCCTTTGATTGCTGGCCGTGATTTGTAGAAAATGGTATGCTCGCCCAGCTCTATGGCCCATTTGGCTAGTCTTCCTGATAGCTCTGGTTTGGACAAGACATTGTTCAGCTTGTAGTCGCTCAGTACGTTTATCGGGTGACCTTGAAAATATTTGCGGAGTCTGCGCGAAGCGTGTACCAGTGCTAACACCAATTTTTCCATAGTGGTGTATCTAGTCTCCGCGTCGGTTAAGACTCTGCTGATATAGTAGATTGGGGTCTGAACCAGCTTGCGGTCGACCATTAGTACTGCGCTTCCCGCCCTCTCTGTGGCGCAGAGGTACATTGTGAGAGGCTCTCTCAGTAGCGGTGCAGTGAGTGTTGGTAGATCCATCAAGCAGGCTTTCATGTCTTGGAATGCCTTTTCTGCCTCGCTTGTCCACTTGAACTGGTTCTTTTTAAGGAAACTTTTCAGTGTTTCGATGAATGGGATTGAGTTGGTTGCGTGGTTAGAAAGGAATCTGTTGATGGCTACCAAGCGTCCATTCAGAGTTTGGACTTCTTTCAGCGTTGACGGGGATGGCATTTGTGCTATGGCCTGAATTTTTTCTGGGTTTGGTCGGAAGCCATCTTTGGTAACGATTACCCCTAAAAAATTTCCTTCCTCCATCCCGAATGCGCATTTGCTTGGGTTGAGCTTCATGTGTATTTGTTTCAAGTGCTTGAAGGTCTCTTCAATGTCTTTCAACATTTGATCCTCTTCTTTGCTTTTGATGACTAGGTCATCCACATAAACTTCAAGGTTCTTCCCAATTTGTTGTGCAAATCCATCAACCGTTGATAGGTGGCGCCTGCATTCTTGAGTCCAAATGGCATTTTAGTATAACAAAAAATGCCTTTATCCGTCCTGAACGCTGTTTTGTCTCCGTCCTCCGGCGCCATTTGGATCTGATGGTAGCCTTTGTAGGCGTCCAGGAAACATTTGAATCTGAATGGCGCGAGGGAGTCGATTTTTAGGTCGATTTCTGGTAGGGGATAGCAGTCATTCGGGCAGGCCTTGTTGAGATCTGTTTAGTCCACACACATTCTCCAGCTTCCATTGCTCTTTTTGACCATCACTGGGTTTGCGACCCATGTTTGGTACCTTGTTTCTCTTAAGATGCCAGCTTTCAACAGCTCATTGACCTGCTCATTCATTGCTTTGGTCTTTTATGCGCCCATACTCCTGCGCTTTTGTGCGATAGGTTCGACCAAACGATAAGTGTTGAGCTTGTGTTGGGCGAGTTCGCGGGGGACCCCCACCATGTCTGATGGCTGCCACGCGAAGACATCTATGTTTTTTCTCAGGAGTTGCTTTAGGTGGTCCCAGACGTTTTCAGAGACGGCTGCCCCTAGCGTTATGGTTTGCTCCAGGAACTTAGGGTTGAGGATCCATTTCTCTGGCTCTGTGCGCGGGCTGGCCTTCAACATTTTGGCGGGGTGTGGTTCCTCTGTCATGGCACATTCCCTATTAGCCCATATGATTGCCACACCCGTTAGAGTGGGGAAACCTATGGCTCCATGTACTGTTGAGGGGACCATGTTGTAGGCGGCCATTGCCTCGCGCCCTAAAATGATGTCGTACTTGGATTTCGCTGGGATGACAAGGAAGGTGACGTCCTCGGTTCTTGAATGGGTCTTGTCCCCCATTGTTAGGCGAAAAGAGATTTCTCCTAGTGGGGTGACGACCTCGTTTGAGAAACCCATGATTGGTGAGTTAATTGGGCGCAGACGCTGCTTGTCTTCCTCGTCTAGGAGGTTGAAGCATTGTTCGTACATGATATCGGAATTGCTTCCGCTATCGATGAATGCGCGGGTCGTTTTGTAATGGTCAAAAATGGCAGTGACGATCAGTGCACGGGTGGATGAGGGTCCACCTTTGACTGCTGGGAATTGCACTTTCTGTTCCCGCCACTCTGCCAAGTGCTCTGGTTTCCGCTTTGTTTGTTTGCGCTTGTCAGAGTGTATCATCATGCTGACATTCTTTATTTTCTTTTGAGGTGGCCCCTCTTACTGTTTGCGCTCGACATTTTTCAGTAGATGCCCAAGTTTCCTGATTTTAAGGCCTCCTCGATTGCTTGCTGCAACTGGGAACATTTGTCCGTATCATGGCCTATATCTTGGTGATACGCGCAGAACTTCCCTGGATCGAGGTTGTCCCTTCGCTTGATTACCTTGGGATCTGGGAACGTGACGTTCTCTGTCGCTAATACCTGCGCTGGCGTTTTGGTTAGTGGAGTCCAATTGTTTTGGCTCCTCCTTCCCGACCTGTGCTCGTGTGCGGTATTGCTTCTTTGGTCGTGGACTTCGGTGGGTTTGGTTTCTGTCTGGATGCCTCCTTAGAGCCTATTCCAGACATATCCTCTTCCCCTTCTGTCCTGTCGGCCATGCTTGGTACGCGCGGCTTGTGCTTGAGCGTCCGTGTATTGCGGTGCTTGCACTCGGTTCCAGACGGACAGATCTCTTTCAGTTTTGGCGTAATTTTTGGCACCTCTCATGATCTCGTCCCATGTGCTTGGCATTCCTGTACATCCAGCCAGGGTGTGGATGAGGGAATCGCATCGCACTCCTTGTGTGAAGGCTGCTTTCATGAGCTCGAAACCAATGGGCTCGATTTGAAGTGCCTCGCGGTTAAACCGAGTGATGTAGTCTTCGATTGACTCGTTGTCACGCCGACTTACTTGCACGATATCGGTTGAGTCGCGCTCTATGCGCTTGTTTTGGCTGAAATGGTCTGAGAACTTATCAGTCAGTTCCTTGATGTTGTCTATTTTCCATTCGGCAGGCTGTCAAATCATACTCACGCGGCATCCGTGAGTGTCTGCGCGAACATGTGACACCATGCTGGCAAGCTCCATTGCGCGCATTTCCCTGCGACCTCGAAAGTTCGTAGGTGATTGTCTGGGTCCCCCGTACCATCGAATTTACCCAAGGTGCTTGGAATCTTTGTCCTTGGGGGTAGGGGGCCAGTGTGATGCGCGAAGTGAATTTCGATTTTTCCATGAACGATGGAGGGTAGTAGGGTTTTGTGAGGTCGTCATCACTGTTCATAAAGTGCCCTCGGTCAACGGTGTTGTTCAAGGGCTGGCTTATGTCGCGGGTGAATCGACTTTGAGACTCATCTGAGTCATCTTTCCATGTTGGGTCTGTGTCATGGTTGCTTCCGCCGTTATTCTTAGCAGCGCCGGACGGCCCTTCAGACGCGCTGAGGGGTCTTCCTTCGCTGTAGGAAAGTGTGGCGGGCGGTCTCTCTGAGTTGCTGCTCTTTCAGGGCTTCCTTTTGTTGAGCATACCATACCTCCGGACTAACCATCGGCGTGGCATTGTCAACTGGGGAAGCCTGATTTGTCTCTGCCAGATACTGGAAAGATGGGGTCCGCCTTGTCTCCGAGGATGGAGTGACAACCGGACCTGTGTTTGTCGCGTTTCACTGGACTTCTGTGTTATTCCCAGACTGGCCGGTGCCTGCCTGAGCAGCGTCGGTGCCTGGGTTAACACCGGTGAAGTTCAACGGTGGAGGTATGAGAGACATAATTATTGTATTCGAAAGATAGAAATTCTTAGTGTTCTGAAATGCTCAATAGACGGATGGCGCTGTAACATCCCGTTTTCGTTATATAAATAAATGTGTTGGTTCATATTTATGAGTGAATGAAACGGGTCATTAACCGTTAAAACGAACCAATAACAGGTGAGATGGATATGTTTGTATTTAAAACGAGTAAGTGATGGTTAGTATGAGTATTTGAGCTATGAAATCTAAGCGAGTGGTTAGGATTATAGGAGACCGTTTAGTAATAATATAATATATTATGTTATACGTGACCCTGCTCCGTTTTGAATGAAACTTAAGTCACAACGTAGAGAAAAATAAACTCATCTCAACAGTATATTCGTATTTTTATAAAAACGTTATATTTTAACAGTTACAAGTGAAAAAACGAGTAAGACAGCTGAAATAATAATAATAATAATAATAATAATAATAATAATAATAATAATAATAATAATAATAATAATAATAGTATACGTGAACATATGTGATTGTAATATTCACATGAATGAAGATATCAACAAATTCAACATAAGAGTTTGTCTGGATTGTTTTAATAATAATAAGTATTGGTAATTAGTATATATAATTAAGGTAGTGACAATTCATACACTGTAAACGTGTAATAACGTTAACTCTCAAGCCGACATTAATAAGTCGGCCAACGCTCATCTTTATATATGGCAAGTATTATGAGATCATTTTAGTTACACAATTCCATCTTCCCTTGTAGCAGAACTGGTATCTAATTTATTATTTAGTTTTATTTATTGAATTTATTATTAGTCGTAGTTTAGTGATACTATTTGTAGGTATTAGAATTATTATTAGGGGTGGGTATTAGGTAGTCTAGTCTTAGTTAGGCATGGACTGATCATCCATGCTTAAATAAGGTAGCGTTAACCAATATCCAACCGTAATAATAAACTAATTAGGCGTTACGTTACTTAACCTAGGGTTGTAAAATTGTGTCAGGACCCTGATATATCACGTGGTCGTATTAGCGTTGTCAACTGTTAAAGGATTGATAAAGAGGTGAGTTACTTAAACTATTTTCAAAACCTGATACTTGCTCATAAAATTATTTTGGTGGTGATTGATCATGTATATGCATCGAACCATAGGTGTGGCATCCAGGGTGTTATATATAATATAATGATCATTATATTTTCCCGGGGCGTGGACATACAGTTACAGCCTCATGGGGTGTATCTAGGCTGTATGTGTGAATATATAATGCTTAGTCTGGATTATGATTATGGTGACATGCAGGGAGCTCATACTTGATCAATAAAAAGGTTTATGTGGTTGTTTTACTGATGAGTCGGTTTATGTGACTCACCAGCTGTGTGCTGACGTATTTTTATTACTCGAGCATGTATCACAGGTTGATGGTGTAAGGAATGGGAGTCTCTAGCTGAGAGTTGGAATACTTTAGACGGTTCATCTTATTATAGTTAAGCTTTGTTTAGCTTGGTGGTACTTGGATCGAACTGGCTTGTAATAAATACTCAAGTTATGTAATGAGATTACGTTTCCGCTTTAAGTTTGCGCCGACTGGTCACTGTAAGTGCCTCGACCTGGGCGGGGTGTGACAGGCGCCAATGAAGACACACCGATATAACAATATATACTAGATATAAGAGCACGAGTAACGATATGATTCTTATTGATAATCGATGGACATTACAAGACTCTGGACTAGCAATTTGTTACAGCGCTTCGACTATAATCTATCTCTCCTAACTATGTGGAATTCTCTCCTTGGTTGTTCATCCCCTTCTTCGTCTGACCTAAGAGGGTATTTATAGGCCTTTGGGGTGGCCTGTGATTGGATAGAGGAGGAATGACAGCTGGCTGTACGATTTGGGCCGTTGTCGTCCGCTGCGCTGTCGCTCTGCTATTGGTCCACGTGTCTTGTCGTTGTCCTTTCTCGTACTATTCTGTACCTCGTACCTGCAGGCGATCGTGGAGCAGGGAATAACCGCCTCTGATTGGCTGGATGTCCCTTTCCTTGTCGGGTATTAGTTGTCATGTACGAGGTATCCTGCGCAGCCTTCTGGAAGCCCACGTCAGCGTCATGTGCTGACTTGTGTGGAGGTGTGGGCCCGTGCGCATGCGCGGGTACATATCTCTTCAACGATGGTGTTAGTGGGGGTGGCTAGCAACGACATTGTTGACTTCGGCTGCGGCGGTCGGTTACGGTTGGCTGTGGTCACGGTGTGGCATAGGAAGCCACAGTTTAGATATCTACTTGTTGTATGTTGATAGAGCATAGATGTGGACCTTCAAAGGTCTAACATGAAGGTTGCGAGAGAAAGAACTGGCCGAGCTGAAGAGTGGCATGGCCCATATCATGGTTGGGAAGCAAGTAGACCAATATACATACAAACTCTTGATGGTGTGCATGCATATATTGTTCATATATTATCAAAAATGGGTTGGCCTACGCATGTTGATGATGTTGGTGGTTTACATGGAACTTGTATAGGATTTTGAGCAGGTTATACTTTAGTTCATCATAAAGTGAGCATGCATTTATGAGTGAAAACCAATGTTTTAAAAACCGGTTTTTTAACAATACCGGATTGGACTCAGAAATGGTTCAACAGGTTGAACCGGGTTGTATCGGACGGTTCAACCGGATTGACTAGCTAAACTCATAATTCTGTAAAATACAACTTCAATTCAAAAGGTAACTCAATAACACATGATTCATAATAAAATAATAATCCAAAAGTACCTAATTTTTCAACAAAGTTTTTTATATGAAACGGTATACTAGGTTTATGCCAAGTTCATATCGCTCATAGGAGATCCAAATTTGATGGTTTTGTACCAGACGAGACACAGTTCAAGGCATGCTAAACAATTAGAAGCCTTTCAACCTGTGAGTTCTTGCGCCCAGTCTTTTAGTTATTGTTTTTCTAAATATTTTTGGGCTGACGTGCATGCTAAACAATTAAGATTATTTTTATGAAGTCACAAAATATTTTTTACGAGTTATAAAGATTTTGTGAACGAATGAAATCCATATTAACTCATACATATTATTTTGTTATGAAACGTGAGTAGGCGGAATGCGTCTAATGTATTATTATATGGCTTGAGTTATATGTGTTATTATTTATATAAATAGACTGTGTGACGGTTACCTGATTTTATAACTGAGCCATGACAGGAAGTGGGAAATGCCTGCTGTGATTTATGGTATTAGTTTTGGGCCATGGTTGTCACATGGTTTATGTTATACATGTTTTTATATATGAAGGGGTAGGGTACTATTCCCCAGCGCTTTCAGGCGCACCCTACCCATCATCAAGATCCTCCGCCTAAACAGCCCAAGCAACACACTTAAGGAGACAACACAACAGCGCCAAAGCGCACTGCTCACTCTGCGCAGAAGCACCAGTTGACAGCGCCTGGGTACATCCCCTTGGAGCCCAACTTGCCACTTCCCATCAGATGTCAGCTGACAACTGGTCAGCCGCCTGACATCGTCTGACAGCAGAAGAAAATGAGTCCCTCCTGCAGAACCAGCCACAGTGCGCCACGTGTACCAATGACAGGGCACCGCCCAGCCATCCAACCACGTAGCGCCACTTGGCCCAATCAAAAGCAACCCTCCTCAACTTGGATCACTTTACCTAACTAAGGATTGGGATCCGACTAAATGGGCTCCTAAGCAACCGGTCCGGGCCCCGGGCCCAAGCCCATTAACAATCAAAGTGGGCCCGATGACCTCAGGCCCACGCACCTCCTATAAAAGGAGGACTTGACCTCCTTTCTTAGGGGTAGTCAATCAACCAATTAGAATCAATACACTTGTATCATTACTTGTATTCCATATCAATAAAGATCATCCTTTTTCAGTGGACGTAGGTCTCACGAGACCGAACCACTTATACCATTGTTTTTTACATTACTCTGCTTATCGTTTATGCACATAACCATAGATTAACCATCGTTGTGAGCAAAGGATTATACCCTGCAGCGAACACGAGTCATTGCACCCCGCTCCTATTATCCCATTATACTCGTTGTTTCTTCAATATATAATAGACTACGTTCAGAGCTACCTGATATGTCGAACTGGGCTATGACAGAAGTGGGATATGCCTGCTCTGGTCTTGGTTTTGAGTCAGGATTGTTACATAGTTCATATTATATGTATTTTTATAAACTAAGCTATGAAAGAGGTGGGATATGCCTGCTTTGATCTCTAGCTTTGGTTTGAATTATATTATGTGTATTTTTATAAAGTGAGCTATGACAGAAGTGGGAAGTGCCTGCTTTAATCTCTAGCTTTAATTTGCTTAAATAGACTGGATTGTTCTTGGTGTTGAAAAGCGAGATGCGCTTATTATATATTTGGTAAGTGAATTTTGAGGTAATTAGGCAAAGTATGCCTATCCTAGACTTTGATTTTTGTTTGCTTGGGGAAAAACAAATTAGCGAAATTGCGCTTTATTGTTAACTCTGAGGTTGAGGTATTTTGTTAATGAGTTAATAACCAAAATCGTCCCTGAGGTTTGGTCACTTTTGCCACTTCAGTCCAAAACCCAAACCTTTTACATTTGGGTCCTTCAGTTTTTTTTTTTTGCCAAATTCGTCCTTTACAACGTTTGGGTTGTGGACTGAAGTGGCAAAAGTGACCAAACCTCAGGGACGGATTTAGCAAAACCCAAACTTTTTCAGGGACGAATTTGGCAAAAAAAAATAAAATGAAGGACCCAAATGTAAAAGGTTTGGGTTTTGGACTGAAGTGGCAAAAGTGACCAAACCTCAGGGACGATTTTGGCTATTAACTCTTTGTTAATTCTTATTTTGACAAATTACTTGTTTACATAAATTTATAAAAACTTGAACTCACTCAGCGTAGCTGACTTTTGCATACACGTTAGATTGAATTCAGGTCAACAGAGAGATGGATGGATGACTGCTTGGCGATGCGAGAAGCTACCTGGCAATTGAAGGCATTTCTAGTGAAAGACAACTTTGGTTTACACATGATAAATTTTAAATTTGATTTACAAATTGGATAAGTATTTGTTATGTGTTTTGTAGAATTTTATTCTAAATGATTTTCCGCTGCGTATACACACTCTTTTAAAAGAAAATTTACTCATGTTCTTGCATATTTAAGAATTTTAACCCAACTGTTTGACACCGGTTTTGCGGGTCTTACACCAAACCTTTGTAATGTTAATATTTTGGTTCCCAAAGGGCCACACCTAGTTTTATCAAGTTTGTGTCTTTAAAAACTTTTGAAATGAGTTTCTAAAACAAGTTTAAACCTTTATACATGCTCTATGTGAAGTATTCATGCAAGAAATGATTTTTGATGGTCAAAACATGAATGTTTCCATGTAATTGCTGTACTGCTGATGTGTAGGTGTTATTAGGATGTTTTCCTAAGGATTTGAGCTATTATTATGGTGTTTTGATGAAGATATGCATTTTGACCCGTTTGGATGATTCTTGAAGATTTAGGATGTTATGATATGATTTGATGATTGTTTGTTGTTAGGATTCATATTAGAAGGGTATTATAACAGAGGGATGATGATTTGCAAGGTTGTAGGTGATGAAATCTGATTATTTTCCATTTAAGGATAGATATGCATATTTAATGAAACCTAGTACTTTGCCATTTTTGGAAATAATTGCAAATAGGGTGTTAGATCATTGATAAATTGGGGGTTTTAGTTTAGAATGGGTTGGTTAATGGTTTGGGTTTGATGTTGGGTGTTTTTACATGTTTCGGATCTGATTTGGAGGGTTAAACGCGCAAAAAGGCGACGCACAGCTGCAGGAGGCGAGTAGGAATCCTACTCGCATGATGCTTGGGCGAGTAGCCCTACTCGCATGTACAAACTGGCGAGTAGGCTCCTAATCGCCTGTTTGACTTCTCCTACTCACCAGTTGACCTTTCCTAATTGCATGTTAATTTCCTAATCGCATGTGCTGCTGTTGTAAGTGTATTTTGACATCCCGAAGCATGATTTGACACCTAGGAACATGATAGGAACCCCGTGACATGCCTAATGACTTGGTAACACTAGGGGTGTTCTTTTTAACCGATAACCAATAACCGAACCGAATCCGAAGTGACCTGAACCGAGAAACTACCTTACCCGATTAACCCGAACCCGATTAAGTGCATATCCGAACCGACTAAAGTCTTTAGGGTCGATCTTTGGATTAGTTTTGTATAATTCGGGTTGACCCGAATAACCCGATAATTTAAAAACAAATAAATGATCCATTTTCCATATTTTTATGTATATCTTTGTAGCCAAATTTACAACTAAATATTGTAGCCCATGATATTATTTTATTTTACATATATTGTAGCCTAAATGGATAGAAATACGCAACCCAAATGGTTGGAAATATTAACTCAAACACTCGAACCATTAAACCGATAACCATTTAACCTGACCCAAAAACCCAAACCCGATTAACCACATAACCGATAACCATTTAACTAGATTGGGTCGGTTATCGGGTAATATTTTCACAACCGAAAACCCGAATAACCCGACCCGAATAACCCGATAACCGAAAACCAAACCCGATGAACACCCCTAGGTAACACGTGTTCGGACTCGTTTATGCATTAATTGAGCGTTATGCTAGGCTTAGTGAACTTTTGCGCGTGCTAAGTGTTTAACTACATATGTTGCATGATATCTTGTATTTGGCTAACACGTGGAGTGTCGGATCACCAATGGGATGTCGGGTCTTGTCTGGTACGGTCGGTTTAACAGTCAATGGTGTTTTCAAACGTACATGGTTATGGTCTAGACATTCAGGGACTAGTTAACCTACAAGTTATTAGTCTGGGTACTTATATACGTCTTATGATAGGTCGCCGCTATTTGGGGCTATCATAGCTTATTGATTTAACAAATTCAAGTAACGCAATCTAAGGTGAGTGTCACAGCCCC
Organism: Ambrosia x helenae; assembly: GCA_030844895.1. NCBI lineage: Eukaryota > Viridiplantae > Streptophyta > Magnoliopsida > Asterales > Asteraceae > Ambrosia > Ambrosia x helenae. The sequence goes on along the minus strand of JAUTDX010000551.1, from coordinate 73,334 downwards.
ACTTTTACTGGTTTTACTTTCGGGGAAAAAACGTGCTACATACTTACTTACTAAAGGTCATGTTATACTATGGTTACTTTACTTTACTATACGGCGTTTCATACGAAGTCCCAGGGGGAAACCATGAATGTGCGGGTTGCACAATGAGGGAAATGTGGATAGATCTATTGGGCCTCACAAACCCCACTCGACGGCGGGGATGCCGGGCGGGTGCATATTATCTCTAGCTTCGGGGTTACCGAGGCATCGGTACCCCAGTCAATCTGGGCTGTTTCATCATTGTTACATGTTTAGTAATGGGTTCCCAGCCGTAGTAGTAAAAACACTTAACATCTAGCTAACGTTCTTATAACCTAGTAGTAACGGATATGATCTTTTCAAACTTATAATAACTCTTTTATAAAAACCTGTGAACTCACCAGCATTATATGTTGACATTTTTGGCATGTTTTCTCAGGTCGCTAAGATAGCAGTTAATGGACTAGGCGCACAGAGTCTTGCACGGCGTCTAGAGTCTTGTTGCATATTAAACAATGTTTTCAAACTGTAATATGTCTTTTGGTTGTAAACAAGAAATGCTTCCACTGCTGGTTTATGGCTCAAAGCATAATGTTTTGGTTTCAATCTATATATTTAGTGTTTGTTTATTGTGATCGTTGACTTGATCCTGGTATGTCACGCGCCTCGCGGTAAAACCCCGCAAGTGGGATTTGAGGGTGTGACATGAGGGGAGTAGACAGGTGGAGGATGGATGAAGTTGGCGTCGATGATTATGTAAACTGAATAGAAGCTTGGGCTGGCCTACTATCTTTCATATTGTTGGGCTTCATTTAAGTGGCCCAAGATTATTAGGTGGGTCTAGTACGATTTCTAGGTTAGTTGGGCTACACCTTTAGGTGGCTCAATTTGATTATCGATTTATTATATAGGGCCGGGTCTCGATGTGTTTTAACCGGGCTTGCTGGCCCATTAACATTTGTTTGGGCTTAAGGAGGGATTGGGCCGATTAGTATAAGATCGTTTATTAAGTTAATTTTATTTAATATTATAATAATTTTAAGGGTGTTACAATGGTATATAGGGTCCAATTATTGATGTCAAAGAATGTTTTGTCAGTTTTGTCTGACGCTAAGAACTATATGCCAATATAGGTTTATACGTTTGTCAATTTTGTTTGGACGTTGAGAACTATATGCCAATATAGGCTTATACGCTCGTATAAACCTTTATGTAACGTATAGGTCTGTGACTATAGACATTAATGATGCATACTATTTTGTACAAACCTATATGCCAAGTTTTTCTATGTGACACTTGTACTTATTAAAGCACCAAATTTGACATGTATTCTATGTCAATATTGAAACAAGAAGCTATAAGTCATATAAAACTCTAATTTTCAATTAGAAGGAAATCTAACACTATAAGAAACCTAGGGTTTAACACGAACAATTCCATCAGATAGCCATTTGTGGAATTTTATTTATTTATTTATTTGAAATTGGCTTTATTGTTATTGTGTTAATGTTTTTTTATATATATATTTTTATCATTAATGTTGTTCATTATTATTGTTATTATTTTTCCCATATTCAGATAGGGATGAAAATTTCGTTATTAAATATCAAAAATACCGATACCGAACCGATCCTGATATCGAAAATACTAATACCGGTTTATTTTCGATACCAATTCGGTATCAAGTTGTGGCTAAAATCGGTATCGGTATTTTACCTTAAAATACCGATACCATACCAGTACCGTATACCAAACCGCTATTGTACCATACCATACCGCATGTTTTCGGTATAAGTATTGGTACCAAGTTTTGCCAAAAAATATGTATCGGCATTTTTGATATCGTTATCAATTCGGTACCGAGCTCATCCCTATATTAAGATGATAACTAAAAAAACGTCCTACCAAATTTCACGAGTTAATGGAATGATATATTCATCATACATTTTCATAATAATATACATACTTACCATAAATATAAATAAAGTGCTATTGTTTAGGTGTGTCACGACTTTATATTTCTATTATATTATTACATTCATGTGTAACTTAAAATTACTTTCTCATCTTAATATATATATATATATATATATTGTTTTCACTTTGAAACGTTTTAGGGCTAAAACCAGGTGTAATAGGTGAGTGAAATGAGCGTGAAGGGCAAAATTAGCGCCCCGTTCACTTGAGCACACCGCCCCCTGTTATCAGGGCGCTAACCAGTTCCCAACGAAAATTTTGGCATGGGTTAAAACTTGGTCCATCCAATCACATGCTGCCACGTGGCAACTTCAATTTAAATGAAATATTTAAATAAAATATTAGTGTGTTTATTAAATTTAAAAAAATGCTTCTTTCACCCACCATTACATCCATTGCCCATTTCAAGCATCTTTTACCCACTAAAGTGGCCTCACATGTCAAGTGTCAAAAAAATGTCTCTTTCACCCACCATTACACATGGTCTAATGCATACAACAAAATTGGCCCTTTTTTTAAGAGTTAACAAATCAAAACCAAGCATTCTTAGAGTACCCACCAGACAAATCGAGTATTCCAAGAGTAACCCAAGTCGTCAAACACTAATTTCGGGGAAAACCCGGTTACCCACCTGTCCGTAGGCACGACGATGAAAATACCGGTAAAACTTGTCTAATTCAAAAATCGTACTAATGATTCCCTGGATCTTCTATCATTGTCCACCAATGCCTCTACTACTATACTACAATGGTATTGGCACAACTGGCCCTAGGATAAATCTATGCGTTCACTTCTCATCCAATAACAACTAGAACTAAATTAAAAAGAACTTGGGAGAAGTTATTACATGTGAACTAACATAAATCTACGATTGCGTTCACTTTTCGTCCAAAATTAAATGCAGCATTTAAGATCTGAAGTATTTTAATAAAACATTAATAACAATAAAATAATTATCGTAAACTTTTGAAATTTAAACTATATAATTTCTTGCGGTTTTTTTATTAACTTAAGAAAAAGTTAGGTTTTCGTTACAAATTTATTATAAAAATAAATAAAAGTTATAATCTTCCATTTAATGGATTTCAAATATTTAACATTTTTTTTGGGCAAATCCTGATAACAAGTGACAAATAAAGGAAAATAAGTTGTGTTGCAACTCTAGTTTGAATAGCAAACTCTATCATATTTAAAACAAAGCTATAGGTCTTAGAGTTTGAGAAATTACTATCAACGACCCGTTGGGTCCTATTCATGAATTTCACGACCTTCGTGGCTAGTGAGCCAAATGTATAAAAAAAACAAAGGGGATAAACACATGTTGATTCTCCAAACAAGTAAACTCGATCCTGCTAAAGACATAGTTATGGGTCTTAGGGTTCGAGAAACTACTAACAAACGAGCTCAAATTTATGTTGCAGTTTAAAAAACTTGGATCATAATTTTTTCTCTGTCAGAGTTGTTCTATGTATAAAATAAGGTATGGTATCAACTAATGAGTTACTTAAATTTGGTCAACTCGTTTGTTATATTTGTTTAATTATAGATTTATATGTATAATGATATACTAAATTGTTATTTTTATCATATTTCAAATAATGATATTTATTAAGTACCATACTGCATAAGTAAAAGACTCGTTTAAACTGATAAGAGCATTTACATTAGCTCCTCTATAATGGTGTGAGTGTGATCTTTATATTATATAGAGTGGGTATAAGTGGTTGTGAGTAGAGGAAGGAAAATATTTGGAGGATACATTGTTCACCAATAAATTTAGAGGAGACACTGTTCATCCTTCATAATTTTTTAATATTTTTAAAAGTGGTTGTGAGTAGAGGAGAGAAAAAAGTTAATGATAAAAGTATAGAATAAGTATTATTAAATAGAAAAAGAGAGAGAAATGTAGTTTAATTATAGAGATGGACATGAAACAGCTAATCTGAATGCTCTAATACTCATCACATTAGGTACATTAAGATCAATCTCGTTTACTCCCTCCGTCCCAATTTAAATGTCCTAGTTCAAAAAACACACATTTTAAGAAATATTTTATTTGTATGTGGTAAAATGACAATAATATCCTTAAAAGTGGTGATTGTGTTTTGTCTTTTATGGACAAAACTGGAAATTATATTTCTATTTTTGGAAAGAGACATTTAATTTGGGACAAACAAAAAAAGAAAATAGTACATTTAAATTGGGACGGAGAGAGTATTAATTTAGATCGTACCATATTTGTTTAGAGTATAAAAAAGGGTTATATGAGATCATGTAGTAATCATTAGTCAATAATAAAAAGTATTTAAATACAACAAAATCCTTTTTTTTAACGGCAGAACACTTTATATATTGATATAACTAGCTTAGTACCCGTGCGATGCACGGGATTCCCTACATTATTATTCATAACGAATATAACTTATTATACAAAGGAAGTAAGTTACGTTTTCATTTGATTATTGACATTTTTAGATTAACGAATATTTTTCGGTCTGAAGTTTGGCATCAGATGGGTCTTTCTTAGGATTGAACCGTCTCACTATTCGGGTCAAAGAGACACTAAGCAGTATGCCTACAGCTGCTGGAACACTATCTTCACACAGGTTAAAACTTAGTATTGGGTCTAAGGTTAAGCAAATCGCTGGCTACATGGAAGCATTATTCCGAATGGTGTTTGTATGTTGATCTCACAAGGTCAATCATATTCCACTGACCAACTTGTGGATTAACCAACCATGATACTTGATCTGAAAAAAGGAGAGTAAATTAAAACTGATAACCCGATATTTAAATAACATCCTATTATATTTTACTAAACATAATCAACAACACACAATACATCAACACACAATATATATTGGTAAGAGTCTTAAACTAAACATACCACATGAAGTAACATTTAAGTTTTAACCCAAACAAACATGGCAACAAAATGACCCTTAACATAGTTATATAATAGTTTCTACGCAATATAAAAACCCAATATGCCTTCATCCTTGTTATATCTTAGACGATACGTCCATCCTTCATGTAATCCAAGTTTGGCCATGCATGTTTTCCATGAACAAATAGCAAACCTGACACCCTTTCCTGAAGATTCAGCTCGAAGTGTGGCGTTCAAGGAAATTTGATCTTCAAAATGTAGAGTTATTTGTTGCTCATGTTCAAATTCCGCGCTTTTGCCAAACGTCATAGGAAATCTCTGAAATAATAAATAAGTAAAAATTTTAAAGCATAATAGAAATATGAGTAAATTGTTATTATTAGTAATAATAGTTCATTGGTAATAATGAAAGGGAGTATTACAAATCGTTCGGTAATTTGTTTTTCAAGCTGTAGATCTGTAAGTGGATTGGAATGGACAGTTGAATGAACAAAAGAATGTTCATTGTCAGCAACAGGTTCAACATCATGATGATCGTCAACTATAATGTCATGAAAATTTTCAGAAGCAGTGGATTCATCAGTTGAAATGCTGATTATTTCAATAGGAGCAATAACATGTAAGTGGTTAATATGATGAGATTAAAATAAATTGTATTCTTGTAATAAAGTGAATGTATTGTTTTGTTTGAATAGAATTGTACCTTCATTGTTTGATTTGTTGTAATGTGTTTCAGAAGTGGTTTCATCAACTTCAACAGCAGGAGGAAGTTGTCCGTTTTGATCATCAACTACAACGTGATAAACGTAAACATGATAATATTGGTAAACATAATATTAATTTAAGGAAATAAGCGTAAGTAGTTATTGAGTAAAAAATGTACCTGTTGAGTTTGGATTATTGTTTTTTGGATCAACATAAGCTCCATCACGAAGAAACAGTAATAGATTGAAAGAAGTGTCTGTTTGTTGTTCGAAAATCAAAGCATCTCCCAATTGTAGATTCAAATATGTAGTAACATTATCCCATCCATCTGTTAAGTAATAATTGTGGGAAAGCTTATCCACTTTCACTAACCATTGATGTGTGCTGCCGAAGTTAAAGGTAAAAGGAGATTGGAGATCTTTATCGTTAAAGTGACAGCTAGCATGATCAAATGGCAAGCGCTGCATATTGAATTTAGAAAATGATATTAAGTATATAGGAAGTAAATTATAAACAAAATGAAGTTAGTAAGTATAATGAAGTTGAGAATTTTACCATGCATTTTGTAAGAGTTAAGATCGGAAAGTGGAATATGTTTGTAAGTTGTCGACGTATATCATTCCTTATAATGTTGAAGCAGAAAATTAGACCACCTATGTACTGGAAAATTAAGGTATCTTCATCTTTGATGTCACATTTAATTACGGCTTTATCCCATTTATTTAGCATATAGTAAGAACCAGATTCTTCAACTATTTCAACAAACCAATATCCGACACCGTCGTTTATTAGCATAGCAATACCAACGGGAAATTTGTCATTTTTCTTGAATTGATCATAACACTGTGGTAGCTTCTGAAGCAACAATTTTATATTGTTAGTTGAAAGGAAAAAATGAAATACAATTAGTTATAAAAAGGAAAGTTTTACCAGTTTTGAACGATAGTTTCCAACAACAGTAGTAATAAATGCGTGAACCATGTTTGAGTTAGTTTTGTAAAGTTTATGTGAGAACAGGAATAACATTATTTGAATAATGAAAATCAATAAAATTTTACCAAACAGCAAAAGTATACAAACCATATCAAAACAACATATTTAAACAACGATTTAGAAACAATAAATTCCATAATATAATCAATCAAAATTTCAACTCAAAACAAATATTTAAACTCAAAACAACATATTATCAATGATGTATTGGTATATATCATTGACATATAGTTTAACACAGTTAAAAACGATGAAGCTTACCGAGCGGTTGTATTATCACAGGCTTATAATCGAAATTTTGTATTATATGTGATAAAAACATACGTATGAATTCACTTTGTTGACAAATTGTTATTAAAAGTCATAGAGATATAAAGATAAGAAGATGAGAAAATATTGATTATCCATTAAAAATTAAATTAAAATTGGTGATAAGAGAATTGTATTTGTTTTGGTGATAATCCAAAACATGAAGCGGTCAATAGATAACTATTTGAAGTATGAAATCCTTTTTTATGTTAAATGATACGTTCAATTAACATCATTGGAGAATAACTTGACAAAATATTGAGAAAATATGTTAATAACAATAAACATGAACCTTACTCTTTATACCAATAAAAAAACCTTTAACAAAATTGTAGAAATCATACCATATTATAAACTTACATGTTTTATCAACCCATCAATTTGGATCAAACAAATTAAAAACAATTTGAAAATTGAAAAGTGTCAACAGTTCAATTCAATCACCTGATAACGTATACAACTTTAAATCCATGACCACAATTCAATTCAATTCAATAACAATTCAAACCAAATATTATACTCAGGAACAAAAACAGGGATCCACAATACATAATAAACTATATTTAAACTGTACAATACATAAAAATTAAGAAAACAACTAAAAATTTAGAATAACAGTTAAGATATAATAAGCCCTAATTTATAAAAATATCAAAATAAAAAAAACAATGCAAAATAATAATAACAGTTAAAAGAAAAATTATAATACCCTAATGCGTTTGATCGGAAGGAGAAAAAGATGGCCAATGATTCACAAAGTAAACGACGGCTCCTGAAATTGATGATGAAGGAAGTAAGCAACCCTACTTATAATACTATAATATGGTTTGAGATTCAGTAGAAAACCGAGTCCGATAATTGTAGATCAAACTTACGATACCTGAATATCTTGGAGAAGGAAATGAGTAACCCTAAATTGTGTTTAGAACCAAAGGAGGAAATAACGCCGATAATTGTAGATCAAACTGACAGTCATATTTTAAATGAAATAACAATAATAGGTATTTGGAGTATCCATAACCCATATTTTTTACCCATTAAAATGAGCGGGAAAAAATAATAGGAAGCCCTCACAAAGTGCCAAGTGTCCCTCATCTACTTTTATTTATATATATTAGTAGAAGAGCTAGCAAGCGGCTGAGGTACAAAAACGAAAACGAAAACGGTACAAAACAAACAGCGAAAACAGCCCGAAGGCAACACCCCAAAAAACACAAACTATAGACTAGCCGCTACGTTTTCTATTCCTTAAAAAATACCTTTAATAAAGGGGTTGTGGATTCATACACCCCCTACCTTAGGATTCATACACCCTGGCCCACACTATACACCAATAGAAAGCTGCCACATACCCAGAATGTGATGTCATACACCCTAAATATGATGTCACGGGGTGTATGAATCCTAGAACCCTTAATAAAAATGGTCAAATGTATATTCTCTTTCTTACTCAGCGTATCATCCAGTCCCCACAATGAATCATTTCTTCTCTACCACGCGCATACACATCCACTCTCCTTCACGCGCCACCTCCACCAAGGGTTCATCAGTATATTAAACACTGAAAACTCCAATCGTAAACCGATGGCGATGACACAACACGTCCATTTTACGCACGTAGGATTTACAAGAGAATCAAAATCGTAACCGTCTGATTTTGTTTGCATATGTAGTGCAGGACTCAAACGAGAAAAAAGAACAAGAAAATACAAATTTAGAAAGGGGAAATGGAATCTAATAATCCCAACTTTGAGGGGTTGGAAGGCAGCAGTCCCAACTTGAAAATTGTAACACAGCAGTCCCAACTTGTCAACATTTTTATTTTAATGGTCCCAGACTTAACTCAGTTAAGTTTTTCTGTTAAATGCCACGTAGGCATCCCACGTGGCAGTCCACGTGGCAAAAAGTTGTATCTGTCAAAAAAAAGGTGGGGCCCACATGTTTTAATTAAATATAATTATTTGTCAATTAAAAAAAAGAGGTGGGGCCCACATGTTTTAATCATATATACACACAACATATACAATAGTTGTCTTCCTCACCAACCACCACCACCACCACCAACCACCACCACCACAACCATCACCACCAACCACCACCACCACAACCGTGACCACCAACCACCTCCCACCACCACAGAGAGAGAGGCAAAATCTGCAACCACCTCCACCGCCGCCATCTGCAACCACCTCCACCGCCTTCGTCACCATCAACCAAATCCACCACCATCTCAGCCAAAACCCAAAAAACTACCAGATCTGCAACCACCTCCACAAAAACCCACCTACAACCACCAACAACCACCTCCACCGCCGCCATCTGCAACCACCTCCACAAAACCTCACCAACAACCACCTCCACAAAACCCCACCTCCACAGCACCTCCACAAAACCCCACCTCCAAAGCATCTCAACCAGAGAAACCCTAATTGTTTTGGGGGAGAAACCCTAACAACGATTCGAGGTAATAATCGTCCGATGCATCTGATGTGATGGTATGGTTACTGCGTCTGATGCATCTGATTCGAGGTATGGTTACTGTGGGTGTCGTGGTGTTTGTAGTGGTGGATAGCTCTTTCTTTTTCTTCTTCTTTGTTTACTTTATCAGAGTTGGGGGGAGAGAAGTATTACTTTCTCTGTCTTTCACTCTCACTTTGGCAGAATCGTCTAGCAGATGGTGGTGGTGGGTGTCGTCGGAGATGGTGGTGGTGGTGGTGGTGGGTGTCGTCGGAGATGGGTGGTGGTGGTGGTGGACAGTGGTGGCAGGTGGTGGCAGGTGTGGTGAAGATGATAAGATGTAGGGGTGTGTGTATGTGTGTGTGTATATATATATATATATATAAATTCTTTTTTATTATTATTTAAAGATTTTTTTAAATAATTAATAGATTTTTTTAATTAAAAAAACAAGTGGGACCCACGTTTTTTGCCAACTGGACAGATTTTGCCACGTGGACTGCCACGTGGGATGCCTACGTGGCATTTAACAGAAAAACTTAACTGAGTTAAGTCTGGGACCATTAAAATAAAAATGTTGACAAGTTGGGACTGCTGTGTTACAATTTTCAAGTTGGGACTGCTGCCTTCCAACCCCTCAAAGTTGGGATTATTAGATTCCATTTCCCCATTTAGAAATATTTGATCAATAGTTTTTCAAAAATAAAATAATGATTATTAGCCCTTTTTGTTATTTTAATCTAACTAACGGGCTGTTTGTTAGCCTCTTAATAAACCTTTAATCATTCAACTCTTAATCATTCAGTATTAAGAGTGTTTGTTTCACCAAAAAAAATCTAAATAGTTCCATTAAGCTCTTAACCATTTTAGCTAATAAGGGATGCTGAACCATTCAGAGCCCCTTAATAATTCAACACTTCATTAGATAGATCCTACCAAATAGTCTTATCGGTCAGGTAATTCGTGATCTTAAGACATTATAAAACATGTTTAAGAAAATATACCTTATGTAGTTTTATGCATATTTAAAATAATAAAAAATAGGAGGCTACGACTTCATCTTTTCTTCTTCAGGACACTTTTTCAATTTCAATTTTGTCCCATCATACTTCTCATCCTTAACAAATTATTCTTTTTACGTTGTGTTCTAACTTTTGCGAGTTAACATGCCCGACCGTGGGTAGTTCAACATTTTACGTCTATTTTTTCACGTTTAACGTCCCGTCACAATGCGGGGTGCTATCTAGACATAGTTATTGTTTTTATGTTTTACGTTTCGCATATGTGGTTCAATCATTTTACGTCTACTTTTTGTTTGTTTTTTATTTCATTTGTTTTACGAGCTTTTCCAGTGTTTGCGGTTGTGTGACACTAGTACTACTTGATACGATTTTACGTCTCCAAAATAACGTGAGAGACTCAATATATACTAGCATAAACTAAATCCTAGCCATTTTAGCCCTCACTAATAAGTTTAATCTTTATTTTAAATAATTTTCCAAAAAAAAAAACACTTAAAAAAACTAAAAAACTATTCAAGAGCTCACACCTTCCACACCACTACCAGTACCACCACCCTGCCAAAACGACATCGTACCACACCACCCGTTTCGTCCTCTCCCTGTCACAAAGATATTATGACACACACCCATAATTAGTTCTCTAGAGAGAGAAAAACCAAAACAAATAATTGTATGTGTTTTTCTGTGTTTATAAAAAACCACATTGTACGGAAACTTACAGCGTTGATGTTTTAAAAAAAGTTCTTTATTTTCTTCACTTCATCTTCTCTATACACAACATATGTATCTACACATTTACAGCGTTGTTTGTTTCTGTGTCTACTGTTGCTGAAGAAGATCTTAACTTGTTTCACTGGTATACATTTATTTGTTTTAAATCTTTAATTATGTTTGTTTTTTTTGTTTGTTTCTTGTGTTGAGTTAATTTCACTAGTTATTAATTATTATTCAAAATAAAACAATAAAAAGTTTCTATTTTTAGTAAGTTTGTTTGTTTGGATGCTCACCCTTTTAAAAAAATTAGGTTTTGATGTTACTTATATGTGAAACAGGACTAAAACCTTGAAATAATAATTCTTTTTTTTTTTAATGTATAAATGGATTTTGGTAGCTTAGTTAGGTTATAGAACAATTTTTAGCTGTGATTTCTTTTTTACATTACTTTTTATCAGCAATTTGAAATAATAAATTTTTTAGTAACTTTTTGGTAACATTTTTTTATCTGAAACTTGAAATTAACAATTCTTTTTTATTAAAAAAAAGGATTTTAGTAGCTTAATTAGATTATATACAACAATTTGTATATATATCTGTGTGTGTTTTTGTGACTGCTGTTGTCAAAAAAATATTAGGTTTGTCTGCTTGTTGTGTTGAAAATTGTTTAAAAAATATTTTTAGTAACTTTGTTTGGATGCGCATCTTTTATAAAATTAGGTTTTCATTTTGATTTTGATTTTATGTAAAACAGGATTGAAAACTTGAAATAACAATTATTATTATTTTTTAAGCTTAAATAGGTTATATACAACAATTTTTAGCTTTGATTGCTTTTTTAGCTTACTTTTAATCAGCATGTTGTATAGCTGAAGGAGATAGATGAATATTATAATTGCATACTCATAGACTTGTTTGGTGCTTAAAAAGTTATTAGCTTTTTTTGGTTTTTTTTTGAAGAGTCATGGTTTTTGGTGAAGCTAATTATTGTAGATTTTGTTTTGTGACATGTTTTGATTGTAAACAAGTGGCATGCATACATGTCAATGAATCTTTCTTGAGCCCACTGCCTTGGTTTTGTTGCTTTCTTTACCACTAACAAAAAGTGCCACTTTTTAAATTAATTTTTTAGTACACAGTTTAGAATCTTGATCCATCAGCCTCTGTTTCAGTTTTTTTTTTAATTATAAGTAGCTTTTAATTTGCATATGGTTTCTGTTGTTTAAAGTTGCTTAATTTGTTCTTTTTTGTAAAAAAGCTTGTTTTAATGGCTTCTGTGTCATTCACATGAACATCACAAGTATGATTACATAGAAGTCAAGACTGTTTTTGTGACATGTTTTTCCATTACATCTGTCTTTGTGATCTTTCTGCAAGCATTTGTCTGTTTTTATCTTTGTTATATAGTCTGTTGTTAATGTTCTAAAATATCCAAACTGTCCTTATTTGCAGAGTTTGTACAATGACAAAGTCAAGTTCAAGATTAAAACCCTGTCAAGCCATCATCCTACTATTCGTCTGTTTCGTGCGCTTGTGTTATTCCAGTGACACATCATCACTGATTGCTCTAAGAAAGTTGCTTATCCAAAGAGAAGATGTTACATCCACCTGGCTCGGTTCAAAGACGCCTCCATGTAACTGGACTGGCATAAGGTGTGAAGGTTCTGTCGTTCGCCACATTTCTCTACCATGCACATCGTCGCCTCTAAGTCTTCCATTTCCCAAGATTTTTAAAGAATTCAAGTCTTTAAAAACATCTTAACGTTAGCAACTGTGGTTTCAACGGTCGTATATACTCAGATTTTTGGACTCTAGACGACTTGGAGACGCTTGACATGAGTAATAACAAGTTGTCAGGGATGTTGCCTCTAAAAATTTCAAATCTGAAGAAGCTCAAAGTTCTTGTACTTGATAGAAATCGCTTTTCAGGAAACTTACCACCGACGATCGGAGAGCTCAAAGATCTGTTTGAACTCTCACTTCATTCAAATTCATTTTCGGGCGGTCTTCCATATCAAATAGGGAACCTAGAGAAGCTGCTGTCTCTTGATCTCGGTTTTAATTCATTCTCTGGATCACTTCCTTCAGAATTAAGGAGTCTTACTAACCTGTTATATTTCGATGCCAGTAATAACCTCTTTACCGGACCAATATTTCAAGAAATTGGGAATTTGAAGATGCTTTTGGTTCTTGATCTCTCTGTCAACTCCTTCACCGGCTCTATACCGGGAACAATTGGTGCTCTTACGAATCTCACGCATCTCAGCCTCCAGAACTGCAAGTTTACTGGAAACATCCCTGCTCAGATTTCAAAGATGACTAGCTTAACCGCATTAAGCATAGCATACAACAGTTTCGACGGTGGTTTGCCTTCTAGCTTTGGCGAGCTAGCGAACCTTGTGTACTTTGTTGCCAACAATGCAGGACTAAGCGGGCCAATCCCATCGTCAATGGGAAACTGCAAGAAGTTGAGGACGGTAACTCTGTCCTACAACAAATTATCTGGCCCATTACCTGATAGTCTTGCTAATCTTGAATTATTAAACTCGCTTGATCTTGATTCAAACCGCCTGTCTGGCCCGCTGCCAGAGTGGCATTCCAAATGGAAATATGTAGTATCAATAATGTTGTCAAGGAACCTCTTTACCGGACCTCTGCCGCCATTCAACATCCCGTCCCTGACCTTTCTTGATCTCAGTTCCAACAAGCTTTCTGGTGAACTGCCAGCTGGAATTTGTCAAAACAACGCGTTACAGACGTTATCTTTATCTGATAATAAGTTCAATGGTACCTTAGGCAGCACTTTCATGAACTGTTCTGTTCTCACAGATCTTGTGTTATCCGAAAACAACTTCTATGGTGAAATACCTGCTTACTTAGGAGAACTTCAATTGGTAACATTGGAATTATCGAAGAATCGGTTATCCGGAACGATTCCAACTCAACTTTGGGAGTCTAAAACCTTAATGGAGATCTCACTCTTTGATAACTTGCTTCAAGGTCATATTCCGGAAGCAATCGCAAAGGCTTCCACACTTCAGAGGCTGCAGTTGGAAAATAACCTGTTTGAAGGAACCATTCCGAGTTCAATCGGTCAACTCAAAAATCTGACCAATTTGTCGCTTCATGGTAACAAGTTAACTGGTAACATCCCGTTGGAGCTTTTCAGCTGCGTAAATTTGGTGTCTTTGGATCTTGGTTCAAACAGACTTACGGGTCCGATACCAAAGTCCATATCTCAACTAGAATTGCTTGACAACCTTGTTCTGTCGAACAACCAACTCTCGGGTCCTATACCACATGAGATCTGTTCGGGTTTCCAGATTAAAGTTGCGCTACCCGATTCTGAATTTGTCCAGCACTATGGCATGCTTGATCTCTCAAACAACAGGCTTTCCGGGCGCATTCCAATTTCAATCAAGAACTGCATTATTGTGTCACATCTTATACTATCAAGGAACCAACTTGATGGGCCCATTCCTTATGAAATATCTGGATTATCCAACTTAACTTCACTTGATCTGTCGTTTAATCTTCTTACCGGCCCGATTCTTCCTCAGTTTTTCTCCATGAGATATCTTCAAGGCTTGATAATTTCACATAACCAGATTAATGGCTCTATCCCTGATAATTTCGGATCAATGATGCCAAGTTTGGTTAAACTAGACTTGTCACACAACTGTTTCACTGGCTCTTTGTCGTCGTCTATGTTCAGTATCAATGATCTACAATACCTGGATGTTAGCATGAACAATTTTTCTGGTCAACTCTCTTTTGACCATAGCAGCAGCTCCTCTCTTATTTCCCTAAATGCCAGCAACAACCATTTTTCTGGTGCTCTCGATCCTTCGGTATCCAATCTGACCGCCCTGACCATTTTCGACATTCACAATAACTTCATCAATGGTAGTTTACCTTCTTCTCTCTCCAACCTTGCTTTGACTTATCTTGATCTTTCAAGGAACAATTTTCAGAACTCTTTCCCATGTAGCATTTGTGATATAGAAGGGTTATCATTTGTTAATTTCTTTGGTAACAAATTCATTGGTCAGGTCCCTGATTCTTGCAGTAAACCAAACTCATGCAGCAGCCCGCGTCTTCCATATCTTTCGAAACACACCTACACGTCAGCGCGCACTTTAACTCATGCCTTTTTGGGGATATCACTTGGTGCCATATTCGTTTTCATGGTTTTATTCATTGCTCTTATGAGACGAAAAATGTCCAAACAAGACGCTGCGGTTTTTGAGAGGGGAAAAGGGAAGAATCCATCGACCGATACAAGTTCAAAATATGGGCTCTTAATGAAAAGACCAAAAGAACCATTAAGTATCAACATTGCAACATTTGAGCAATCTTTGTTAAGGTTGGATCCTAAGGATATATTATCTGCTACAGAGAATTTTAGCAAGGCATACATTATAGGTGACGGTGGTTTCGGCACAGTATACAAAGCATTACTACCAGAAGGTCAAACTATCGCGGTCAAACGGCTCCATGGAGGTCGAATGCATGGTGAACGTGAATTCTTAGCTGAGATGGAAACAATTGGGAAAGTCAAACATGAGAACTTGGTACCATTGTTGGGGTACTGTGTGTTTGCAGATGAGAGGTTTTTGATTTATGAGTATATGGAAAATGGAAGTCTTGATGTTTGGTTGAGAAACCGTGCAGATGCAGTTGAAGGACTTGATTGGCCAGCTCGATTCAACATCTGTCTTGGTTCGGCTCGTGGGCTAGCCTTTCTACATCATGGTTTTGTTCCCCATATCATTCACAGAGATATTAAGTCAAGCAACATCTTGTTGGACAGCAGGCTCGAGCCACGGGTGTCTGATTTTGGGCTGGCCCGGATAATCAGTGCATGTGAGAGTCACGTGAGTACAATGCTTGCGGGTACATTTGGATATATTCCACCAGAATATGGTCAGAAAATGGTGGCGACAACTAAAGGGGATGTTTATAGCTTCGGTGTGGTGATGTTAGAACTGGTAACCGGAAGAGAACCAACTGGACAAGCGGATGGTGAGGGTGAGAATCTTGTAGGATGGGTGCGAGCCATGGTTGCAAATAGGAAGGAGTCCGAGGTACTTGACCCGTGTTTATACGGTTCATGGACGTGGAAGGATCAAATGTTGGGTGTGCTTGCTATCGCGCAAGCATGCACGAATGATCAGCCTAGGAAGCGACCTACTATGCTTGATGTTGTCAAACTACTCAAGGAGCTTAAGACCAAAACCGGATTTGTGGCTGTTGATCGCTCCAAACTAATCGACAAGTCGGTTGGTTTTTAACTTTATCTAATGCTGTCTTATGTAGTTCATGTGGTGCATTTAGAATAACTAATTTGGTTAGATAATATCTTGATTATTGACAGTCTTTGAGTTTGTGAATTTCAAACACAGTATGTTGGTTGAAACAGATTAACTTATTATGTTTTTATAATGATTTATTTGCAACATCATTCTTGTAATTATTACTCTTGCATTTGTTTGTGGGAAATGTTCTGTTTACTAACCTCTTGTTGATATTGCAGTTGTTGATGGTTAGTATTATGGTCTGACAACAGTAGTTTCTAGAATTTTCATGTTCATATTCAAAATCTTGTTTTGACGGGTACTTATTGTGGTCACAGTCCGTTTTAACGCATAACAACCCATTTTGGCCTAAACCCGGTATGACCCGTCACTCCAGTCAACCTGACCCACCAATTTTGCCAGTAGCAGTATACAAAATATGTACTGCAAAATATGTAAATTTCAAGGGCTGTTTGGACAACGGATTTGGTGTAATATTCGACGATTGGTGTTGGCTGCTGCTACTGTTAATTTTATCTGGCAGGAGCACGATAACAGATTTTTTTTTTTCTAATAAGTAAACAACTGTACAGGTGGTATTTAATCATATTATAGACGTAGTCCATACGAGAGTTATGGAGCTTTCTTTTAAACATTCTTGGTACGTGTTGATGGCTGTCAATGTATGGAACTTTAAGGTTAATGGGTCATCTGTTAATGAAGATGGTCTTCATGACCACAGTGTGTTATTTTGCAGGTTTATTGTTGGTTTTTTCTCTGTTTATATTTTTGGCTGGTTGGTTCTTTGTAAAGATTTTACTGTTTTCGACTTGAGCTACATGTTTATGTTTAGCATAGTTTTGTGCGTGTTGGATCGTTGGCTACTCGCTGGGATGTTGTTCCGTTCTGTAAGGCCGTAGCTGTTTGTTTTCGGGTTGGTGTTCTCTTCGGCGAATATCCAGGGCGACCCAACGCCTTAGATTGTAATCATTTTTCTTTATTAATAAAATTTACCGGTGTACCGTCCCCTTTAACCACAAAAAACATGTACTACATCTAACCGACCGAGGGTTGACAAACCCAAAAGTAAAGCTCAATGGTCAGTCAGTTAACCAAACCATTTTGTTTATTAAACCGAAAACCGGAATTAACTGACTGATCAGTTAGACACATCTAATAACCAATTTTTATTAGTTAAAATGTAAAGCTAGACCAAAACCAAATTGTGCACACACATAATTTTTGGGATATAATAGAAAAAAACTAGAAACTAAACTTAATAAAGTATTGTTATACACATGTAGCAAAACAAATTTTTTTTGGGTTAACATGTTTATCCCATTTAATTAATCAAGTCGAGAATACTAGGGTTTAATTCCCGACATCAGGTGGACTAAAATTAATTTGATGTAATTTAGAAGTATAAGTAGAGCAAAATTCGCCGTTCAATAAAAAAAATACACAAGTCAATCATTTAACACATTTTATACAATTCAATTTACACTTTAATTATTACTTGCCAATATGTAAACTTGTTTAATACATTTAGATAATTAAGTTAAACAAATTACAAACAAATTGCGTTTAATTTACATAACTTTAAGCGTATGCATATTAAGGTTGGATTTTGTTTTTCAACAAACCCACCCTAAACCTAATCTTAAACCTACTTTATTTGCTAACAACGCGTCTACTTGGTAGGGGCACCATTTCAACACTTTAAAACCTGGCTACATATCCTTTGGTGTTCAGGTTGAGGTTTAGTATACAACTAGGGTCAAATTGACTTGTTTAGAATATTATAGTCAAAACCCATGTTAATTAAACATATAATTAATATACCCATATGATAAATTAGATTCAAAGGCAGATTAACCAAAAGCTTAAAGACAAAACAATTTAGTTAGTGGACTCATAAGAACTCAACCCACAATTACCCCAGCAATCATGACTTGGTAGGTTGAGTTGTACAGCTTAACCTACCTACTAACCACACCACACCAAACCCAACACTATAATCCAGTACCTACATATGTTAAAGGTGTCTAGATATCTATCTATATTACATATATTACAGTTGTATCTTTGTACCATGATTATAGCTTCCAACTCAAGTTAACAACACCTATCCTATCACACTCAACCATAAACCTCTTATATCTAACCAATACTTGTCTCAATTTAGATCCAAAGTCATGAGAGATGTCATGGAAAGGTTTCTTGTTCTTCCCATTTCCATGGGATGTATCACAAAGTCAACTACAGGTGCAGTTGAATCAAGTCAATCAAACAAATGCAAGACACATAACCCTCAACCAAAACATCATGTAACAAGTACAATCTCTCCATCTCTCTCTCTCTCTCTCTCTCAC
Source organism: Ambrosia x helenae (assembly GCA_030844895.1). Taxonomy (NCBI): domain Eukaryota; kingdom Viridiplantae; phylum Streptophyta; class Magnoliopsida; order Asterales; family Asteraceae; genus Ambrosia; species Ambrosia x helenae. The sequence goes on along the minus strand of JAUTDX010000551.1, from coordinate 54,583 downwards.
ACACACACACAAACATTATACTGTATGCAATATGCATAGAGCCATAGATTGTGTTTGAAATAAGTAAAATAACATTTTTTTTTTCAGGGATTAAAAAATCTTGGGGAATTGTAAGCAGATCAAATATTTCAAGAGGCATCCAAAGACTAATCTTGGGAACTTTCCAAAGATTTTCCAACATTCTAAGTAAGACTTTTTGACCCATAAACATAAACTAATAAATGTGTATCGACATCTTTCCGACAAAGGTTCAACGGGTTATTCATAGCAATGTTTCGACTCAAGGGGGCAGGGGTTTGTGTTAAGCAGATTGGGGTTTGCGATTCAGAAAGATGTGACGGCGCAGACTGTTGCCCGTTTGCCTGTTTTAATGTAAAAAAACTTTCTTTATTTGAAATAACAGATAAAGATGCAAACTTTAGTTGATTTTGGCAATACCATTTGTTTCAGAATACAAGGATGTGGAGGAGATTGAAATGGAAACAGAGCTGGAAATTGGGTACCCAACAGATGTAAAGCATGTGACACACATAGGATATGATGGATCAATGACTACAAACCCTGTGAAAAACTGGGACAATATAGAAACACCAGAAATACATTCTTTTACTTCTATTTCATTAAAGCAATTTGAGCATGCAATGGTTGCACAATCAGAGATCCCCTCAGTCTTATCCTCACCTTCCAAGAACACTTAAATCACTAAAGATTACAAAGAATGAGAAGACAGTTTGCAAACACTATGGTTCAGATTGCAGTGATTCTTTTCCTTGTTATATATAGATCTTAATTGTTTCAGTTCATATGTGATATATATTCATGATTTTATAAACAAAAAGATATGTTGAGGACTGAGATCTTGGAACCTAAATCTAAACTACCTCTAATTGACTGTTGTTTTTTTTTTTGAGAAAAGATTTTAATATGTTGCCAAAAGCCCAAAACAACTAATTCCAGAAAAAAAAAAAAGTGACAGGTAAGCAAGCAACAAGTCATGCCGTAACCTCTTTTGGATAACAAAATCAATCCTCTAAAGACAAAGCTATGGATCTTATAAGTAAAGAAATTACTATGCATGACTAAGTAGACCGTGTTTAGGAAGCCACACGAACCCGAGTTACGGAATAACCAAAAACTCGAAAGCTGACCAACCCAAACATTAAATAGGTCGGTTACCAAGTCAATTTTTTTCAACCAAAACCCAAACAACCCAAAATTTGAAACAATAAAAAAAAACAAATATTTAATGTCTTTTTTTTAAATGCATTTTGGTTTGAACTTTGAAGTCATTGGCATTTTAAACATTAAGTCATAGAACTTTTAAACATTATTACCGTATCATATTGTCAAATAGTGTTTAAACTACGATATTGTCTAATAGAACAATAACTTTGGATGATATTTTGCAGTTTTATTTTATTTCTAAAACCAGAAACCAAACAACCCAAACCCGAATACCCGACCAACCCAAACTTTAAATGGGTCAGTTTTTTTCCAGCCAAAAACCCAAACAACCCGACCCAAAAAAACCCGAAGAACACTCCTGCCACTAGGGCTATGGAAATTAACAAATGAATGTATTATTAATTATTCGAAACACAATACGTCATACATTAATTACAAACAAAATTAAAGTGTGTATAAAACAGATAATATGTAGGCACCATAGCGAGCCATAAGCTGATTAAAACAAAGCAATGGCTTTCTGAGGTGCCTCTGTACAACAGTTGATATATGTTCCTCCAATTTACGGCAGGAAGACGGTGGTCCGAGACGGTGGTTGCCGTACAACGACGGCGGAAACGTCACGGAGATCGTCTTCAGGAGGAACATGAGTTAGGGTTTGATGTTGTGTCTGCAACTGGTTTAATAGGACCAACTGTATGGGTTTAGAGTACTAATGGGCCTAATGATATTTGTTTAGGGTTTTAGTGATTGTATATTTGTATCATGTCTAATGGGCTGGACCTTGTAATGGACTTTGACCCACTTACAAGGATTATTGATTTGAAATTGAAATAAGAGAAAATTGCTCGAATAGTCCCTGTGGTTTGCTCAGATTTCACCTTTAGTCCCTAACTTTTAAAAATTACAGGTATAGTCCCGAAACAGTGGACTTTTTGCACTCGGATAGTCCCTGGAGCTAACTGACGTTAGATAATCCAGTTAAGTGGGTGTGAAATTACTAAAATACCCTTACTTTAATAAAAATAAAAAAATCAATTAAATAATAAGTCTCTGAGGCCCACAATCCTTCATCTTCCCCACCCCAATCACCTTCATCTTCCCCATCCCATCAACCACCACCACCACCTCTCTTTCTTCATCCCCACCACCACCTCTGCACACCATCCACCAACCACCAACCACCACCACCTCTCTTTTTTAATCGGAACCCTAATGAACCACCGGCTCTGTCACCTTCCTCTTCCAATCGTAACTTGTACCTTAAAGAAAACCCAACCTGTACCATCGTCACCGGCATCACACGTCACCACTGCAACCACCATCAAAACTCCACATCACCGTCGCCACTTTCGTGCGTCGCCTGTGCAGGTCAGCCGGCCAAGGGCCAAGGCCACCGACCCCTCAACTCTGTTTCCTCTTTCTTCTGCTCTCTCTACGGTCCATCTCTCGCTTCGGTTTCCCTTCCTTTTTTCCCAGATCTGTATTTCTCTCTCTAAAATCAAAAGGGTGAAGTGAGTGTGTGATGGTTTAATAGGTTGGGGTGGATGGTGTTGGGTGTGCCGCCGAGGACGGTGGCAGCAGGCCACCGAGTTCCTCACACCATGTCTCTCTCTCTAGATTATATGTGAGTGTTGTGTGTGTTGTAGAGTTTCATCTAGATTAGGTAGCCTGGTCAGGTGGTGGTAGTGGATGTTGTCTGCAAAGGAGGAGGGGGGATGAAGAAAGAGAGGTGGTGGTGGTTGGTGGATGTCGGTGGTGCTGAAGGGCGGAGATGGATGGTGTGCAGAGGTGGTGGTGGTGGTGGTGGTGGTGGGATGGGGAAGATGAAGGTGATTGGGGTGGGGAAGATGAAGGATTGTGGCCCCCAGAGACTTATTATTTAATTGATTTTTTTATTTTTATTAAAGTAAGGGTATTTTAGTAATTTCACACCCACTTAACTGGATTATCTAACGTCAGTTAGCTCCAGGGACTATCCGAGTGCAAAAAGTCCACTGTTTCGGGACTATACCTGTAATTTTTAAAAGTTAGGGACTAAAGGTGAAATCTGAGCAAACCACAGGGACTATTCGAGCAATTTTCTCTTGAAATAATGTATTTTGGTGAGGTGTGTCATCCAACCTAAAACATGTTTTTCTCGTGTAGTGTGTAGTGTAAGTAATGGTAGATCCGTTTAACCGATGATCAATTTATGCAAATGATCCGTTCTCACTAAAGATTGGTTCATACTAATACTGATTATCATTTTTCAACAATTGTCAACCATGCATATTCGGAATGCGTTCCAGAGGGGACACCGCATTTTTCCATGAAAGTTTATACTAAGTGACAATTACATATATCCCTACAAACTTGATAAATTACATATGTTCTTAGCAACTTTTGCTCGCTTAGACTCAGCCTCTTGGAATCCTCAAGGTTTCTTGTACTCACCAAATTTCTCTTTAATCCTAAGTAATTTTCAATTAACTAAAATGACTTTATAATCCAAATTTATCGATATGTTTCTTTTATGTGAAGTTCATTATGTCACGGAGCCCAATTATTAACTGCATCGGGTTCTATATCATTTTAGTCCATTTTTCTAAGAAGATTGGGAGGGTACTAAAACTACAAGAATTTCGAGTATTAGCGGCGACCCACGTAGGTGTCGCCGCTAAAAGCTTAAATCCCACCTGCCCCTTCAGCTCATAATCTCCACCGTCGGATGAAACACTAGATCAACGAATGGGGTTTTATCGTACGTTAACTCATTAGTGACGACTGTCGCCGCTAATGCTCGAAAAGTTTATTATTTCCCTCCCTGCTCACCATTTCCCTCTCTTTCTCTCATCTCTCTCTCTCTCTCTCGCTACTCTCATCTCTCTCACTCTCCCTCTCTTTCTCTCGCTCTCATCTCCCTATTTCAACCACCACCAAACTCCACCACACCATCGAAGCACCACCACCATCTCTTTCTCTCTCCGGCCGCCACCACACCACCGAATTGCACCACCAAAGCACCACTACCATCTCTCTCTCTAGAGGTTAGTTTAAATTTTTTTTTCTGTTTTTTTTCTGTTTAATTTTTTTATATTTTTATAAAATGAGTTGTAGGGAAGCAATCTACTGAAGCACGTGAAGATTCGTCAAATACCGGTTAGTCGCCGCTAATTGTTTTTTTTTTAATTTTTATGCTTTAATTTATATTGTTAGTATTAGGTTTGTATACATGTGTGTAAGTAGGAATGTACGTATACATGTGTGTATTTAGGTATGTATATTTATATTAAATTGAGTATTTTTATTTAAAAAATATATTATGTATATATATTTAAAAAAAACGATATATGTAAGTAAATATGCATTTAAAAAAATACATAATATATAAAATTTTAATTAAATATATTATATATTTACATTTTTAAAAAAATATATTATATGTGTAAGTAAGTATGTATGTATGTATGTATGTATGTATGTATGTATGTATGTATGTATGTATGTATGTATGAGTGTATGTATGTATGTATGAGTGTGTGTGTATGTATGTATGAGCGTATGTATGTATGAGCGTATGTATGTATGTATGTATGTATGTATGAGTGTTGGCATGCTTGAATGTAAATATTGGTATGTTAGTTTAGTTTTGATGATATGTTTAAACGAATGTTGGTTAAATTTGGTATGTTTATATATATATATATATATATATATATGTAAATGTTGGTATGTTTGGTTAATTAGTTTTGTTATTATTTCGTTTGATTATGCGTGTGTGGACAAAGCGAAGAGGGAAAGTAAAAAAAAAGACCTTTAGCGGTGACTTGTCGTCGCTAAAGACCTTGCCCAGATTGCACAGGAATTTGCCACGTGGCAAAAAATAAATAAATGTAAAAGATAATGCCACGTGAAAAACCATCTTTAGCGGCGACTCTTTAGCGGCTACGTGGGACATTAGGCACCAGTAATACTAGGCGGGAGCATTAGCGGCGACAGTTGCCGTTAATGATATAGTCGCCGCTAAAGCTCCCTTTCCTTTCCTTGTAGTGTAATAATATTTCGTAACTTATAGTAGTTAGTTGTTGATAGAACGAGTTAGTTACTTCATTATATTTATAAAAAAAAATCTTTTCACCATGGTTCATATATATAAAATATTCTTGAGAAAAGCTTGCTCCAAGCATGATCTAGATTGTGTTTTGTGCTACTCACGAGAATAATAGGAGTCCATGGATAATGTCATGGTTGGTTCATTATAACATATTTAGGTTCACGAGTAGCACATGATTTTGGAGCTATTGCATATTAATGAACAGTAGTTATCTTGTCATGGACCAAACCAAGTAAAGAATTGAAACCCATGCATACCACTATTAGTTTATTTATTTTGCCAGTTGTAGGCCCTTAACATACATTGTATTGAGCTTGTTTGATGAGTAAACCAATCAATCACTTAGGGTTGACTTGTAATGAGGCGTCCCTGAAGATATATATGCCCTATCCAAGCCATTAAAAATATGTCTTTTAGAATTTAAGTTTTGAGTTTTAAATGAGTATATTGAGCTTATAAATGGAATAATACATTTAAGAGTTTTAAATGAGTTTTGAGTGGGCCTAAGTTTTAAGTTTAAAATGAGTTTTTCTATTAAAAAAAAAAACACACACACACAGATATATATGTATATTGACATTTTATAAAAAATATGCCCTTGAATAGAACGGGCCATAGCCATGGGTCTTCCTTGGCCACCCTAAGAGCCTCCAATACCTGTAATATCGATAGAATCCAAAACTGACGGGTCGTTTTGTTGCAACACAGGTTGTGTGGTGTCGCTATCATATAAAAGAAGCATGGTTGGTTACAAACTTACAAGACTGTGACAACCCAATGGACGAGTAATATTCGTGGTGTACATGCTACTAGGGCATCTCTTTCCTCATCCGTGTAAGTGGTTCCCAATACATATATGGATTACCTTATTTTTCGTTGGTATGTGTGTATGCACAAACATGCAATAGCATGTTATCTTGTGTTGTACTTGGTGGTGAATTAGCATGTTATCTTGTGTTGTACTTGGTGGTGAATTATATTGGTGGTGTACATTGTACAAACCATATATCCTCAATAATTACCTACAAGGTTTTTATTTATTTATTTATTTATTTATTATGTATGGTTCTAGTTTTACATTATTCAAATTATTTAATATATATTTAATAATTACTTTTTTCTTTAATAAATCTATAAACTGTGATAAATCTAAAATAATGTGATCAAATTGTGCAAGGAAAAACAAAATATGTAAAAAACTATTTCATCTCACATTGATAAGGGATGAATTGAAAGTGATGCAAAATCATGTTACTGGTGTTGAAAAAACACACGTTCGAATTCGAGGATAAGGTCTAATGGTTCGACAAGTGGGTTCAATCCAATCAATATGACTAGGGGTGTAAACGAGCCGAGCCGAGCCCGAGCCTGACTGGGCTCGGCTCGGGCTCGTTAAGGTTTTGTGAAGCTCGAGCTCGAGCTCGGCTCGGTTCGAGCCTACAATCTTGAGCTCGAGCTCGGCTCGCTAGCAAAATCCAAAGCTCGAGCTCGGCTCGGCTCGGCTCGAGGTGATTTGAGAATCTCAAACGAGCTCAAAAGCTCGGCTCGAGCTCGCAAAAGCTCGGCTATAACTTAGGCTTGCGAGCCCAATCGTTAAGGCTATAACTTAGGCTCGGCTGTAACTTAGGCTCGGGCTCGGGAACGGGCTCTAGCTCGTTAAGGCTCGATTAGGCTCGCGAGCCCAATCGAGCTTTGTATCTAGGGCTCGAGCTCGGGCTCGATAACTAAACGAGCCATATTTCAGGCTCGGGCTCGGGCTCGTTAAGGCTCGGCTCGTTCGAGCTTTTTACCGAGCCGATCCCGAGCCGATCTCGAGCTGCTACGTGTCATTTACACCCCTAAATATGACTTCCAAGCTAATTTACAGTATTCTGAGTTGAGGTATTAAACCTGCAAAATAGAACAAACACCATGAGCTCGATACGAGAATGAGAGGTAGGGGTTCTTCTCGTAGTCACCCTTCAGCATGAGAATAAGTATCGACTTTCGATTAATAAGGGAATCCAAAGAAAAGTAGAGAGTGAGAGTGCAGGATCCTTTTTTACCTTGGACAAAAGGGTCATATTTACAAACCCAAACAACACTTCAATCTAAACATATCTTCTTCTACCTCCATCGCTCCTATACCTAAATCTCTCTTCAAAGCCCTTTCCAATCCCAACTGGAAAAATGCCATGACTGATGAATCTCGGATGCTTATTGATAACAAAACTTGGGAACTAGTACCAAAGAGGTCCGACATGAATATAGTTCGAAGTATGCGGATTTTTCCGCATAAAAAGAAAGCAGATGGGACACTTGAACGGTATAAGGCTCGTCTTGTATGTAACAGCCGTTCTCAACAGGTGGGTGTCGATTGTGGAGAAATTCTTAACCATGTTGTTAAATCGGTAATGATACGAACAGTTCTCTCACTCGCATTATCTAACTCATGGCCAATCCATCAACTAGATGTCCAGAACGCATTTCTTCATGGCCATCCTAATGAAACTGTGTTCATGCATCAACCCAGGGTTTTAGAGATCCGGATTTTCTGCATCATGTTTGCCTACCAAAAAGTCTTTGTATGGTCTCAAGCAAGCCCCAAGGGCATGGTACCAACGTTTTGCTGACTACATTTCTAAAATGGGGTTTCAACATAGTCAATGTGACCATTCACTTGCCATCTTCAAAGAAGACATTTACATGACGTTTATTCTATTATATGTGGATGATATTCGCTTAATCATGTCATCCGACACTCTAAGAGAAAAGTTCATGACCATGCTCTCTAAAGGATTCGCCATGAAGAAGCTTGGCCCACTTAGCTATTATGTCAGTGACTCGACACAACTTTTCTTATCTCAAGAGAAATAGGCTAAGGAGATCCTTGAATGAGCCGGTTTAGCAAATTGCAATCTGGCTACTGCATCGATCGATACCCAACAGAAGTTGAGCAACAAATCAAGTACACCGTTAGCGAACATAACCGAGTTAAAACCCTTGCGGGTTCCATACAATATCTTACCTTCACGTGTCCCGACAGTTCATACACCGTTCAAAAAATGTCTTCACATGCATGCCCCAACATTTACACATATTCATGCCTTGAAGAGATTTTTAAGATATATAAAAGGAACAATCACCTTTGGTCTACATCTCCAACCATCTCTGAACCACCTCACCCATCGCTTACACGGACGCGGATTGGGGAGGTTGTCCCGACACCTGATGATAAACAATGGGTTACTGTGTCTACATAGGTGACAACCTCATATCTTGGTCCTCCAAACGCCAACCTACTTTATCTCGCTCAAGTGCCAAAGCTGAATACCGAGGTATGGCGAATGTTGTTTTGGAGAATCACTTTACGAAGCTTGGGAGAGATTCAAAGATATGGTCAGAAAATGTCCCCACCATGGACTTGAAATTTGGGTACAAGTCTCATCTTTCTACAATGGGTTGACAAACCAGGCCATGCAGACTCTTGATGCAACAGTTGGAGGAATCTTTGGGAAAAAAAAAGGCTGCAGGAAGCATATGATCTCATCGAAGAAATCGCCGTGAACAGTTATCAATGGTACAATCCTCGAAGTAGGCCGTCAAAGACTGGGCTCTATCAAGTTGACTCCACCACTTTTTTTTTGCAAGCTTAAATCGAGGCGTTATCGACTCGACTTAACCAATTGAGCAAATCACAAGTCAATGCCATCACCGCCGCAAAGTTGCAACCACAAGACGAAATTCTTCCTCCTCCACAGGCCACGGTTGAACAAGTTGACTTCATTGCTACGAACCACCCGCCAAACAATCCTTACAGTAACACATACAATCCTGGCTAGCGTGATCATCCAAACTTCGGGTGGAAAAACACGAACAACACCGTTCAACCACCCGGCTTCAATCAACAAAACAACCAACAACGCCCTCAAAACAATGGTTACTCGTCGGTGGATGAAATGCTCGCCAAGCTTGAAGCCCGATTAGCACTCCGAATGGACAAAAAGTTCAACAACTCCGATAAAAGGTTTCAAGGAATTGAGTCCACCATCAGGAACCTGGAGATACAAATGGGTGTTATAGCTAACGTACTTGTAGAAAGACTCATAGGAAGTCTTCCAAGCAACACTGAAACCAACCCAAAGGCAAATGTTAGTGCGATCACTCTTCGTAGCAGCCGAGTTTATCCTGAAGCACCTATGCCGGCTAACGCAGAAGTCGCACCGCCCATCCCACCCGAAAATGAACCCACAGCAACCATAACCACTCCAAATACCGCCGCACCAGAAATAAACTCGACCGTTAGTTCACCACCACCAGTTGATACAGGCCCTACGACCTATTAGAATCCTCCAAGTGCTCCGCCGCAAGAACCACCGTCAACAACAGTACGGAGGGAACCTCGACCTAACATACCTTATCCCGGCCGATTGATGAGACAGAATACAGACAAACAGTACTAGAAATTCACCGAGCTCCTAAGTCAAATCCATGTCAACCTGCCGTTTATAGAAGTCATCCAACAAATGCCGAAATATGCAAAATTTTTGAAGGACTTCTTAAGCAACAAAAGGAACTTCGATGCAGCAATCAAGGGCAATGCACTGGAGTGCGCAGCACTACTACAACAAAGTCTCCCACCAAAGCTGACCGATCCAGGAAAATTTTCTTTACCTTGCTCCATAGGGAACATGCCGACGACTTATGCCTTGGCCGATCTTGGTGCGAGCGTGAATATTATGCCCACTTATATCTACAAACAACTTAACTTGGGCGATCCACGACCTTTGACCGCTACGATTGAGTTGGCAGACGGTACCATAAAGCAACCTGAGGAGATTGTTGAAAACCTACTTATTAAAGTTGGAAAGTTCGTCTTCCTCGTCGACTTTGTCATCGTCAGCATGGGCGAGAGTAATGTTACTATTATTATTGTCTGTTCGTTCTTATCCACCGTTCGAGCAACCATAGATATGAGTGAGAGAGTTCTTACACTTCGGGTTGGAAACTACAAGCTGCACTACACTGCCGGAGAAAAAGAATATGTGTCCAACGATCCGTTTAACATGGCTAACTTTATTGATAAACAATTAGATTATCAATTACAGAAAGCCAAATGTGCTACTATGACACCACCAGATGAATCTTTGGTAGGCCTCGACAACACCAACTGGATCGATGAGTATTGGGACAAACGTCAGGGGGTGGTAGACGAAGAAGAAACGCAAGAAAGAAAAACATGAACGGTAACCCCGAGGCAGGGAAGGAAACAGAATGAGCACCACACGTTTTGTCCAGCCAAAGACGTAACACGTGGCGCTACCATGGAGGCAGCCCAGATTAGTAGCTTAGGAAGAATAAGTTGAGAGGTTGGTGTATACGGTAGAAGTCAAGAACCATCAGGTATGGTCGTTCACTCTTGATATTTTCTATCACCCAGGTATGCCCTCTCGACATTAGGACCCAGTAGATTGTCTTTTATTTTATTTATTTTCGTTACTGATAAACTATTGAAGCTCATGCCAAGTGGTTTCTCTCGAAAGATTCGTGTTAAGGGAGCTGCGGGGATCGACCGCACACAGATCATTGGAGAACAAAAAGGGGAGGATACTTGTTCCTTTTGACTATTCCACTTATTCTTTTTGCACACACATATCACGAGAAATTAATTTAAAATTGTGCTAAAAGAACTAAGTGTGAGGTGTTTAAAATTTTGCAAATTTCAAACACCTCAATAAAGTCAACAAACCGCAACCGAAAGGCAATAATTTTTAATGTGTTTTTGGAAACAAAAATATTTGCAAACCCTTTGAGTCCGCCAAACAGTCTTGTGGGAGATTAGGGAGGTTTTGGTAGTCAAAAGAACCATCTAGAGTGTTCCTGATTCCTTGATTTACCATTACCCCCACTTGTGAGTATTTTGAGCCTTACCGAGCATATTACTACATATATACTCTACATGCTCGTTCGTTTGTGTATGAGAGATATTCCCCTTTGGCATGACATGGTTAGAACTTGTGTGACTTATGCATTACAAGACCACATTAGAGGTGAGCGTGTGAAAATGATTTAGGCACTTAGGATTTACCCATTCCGTTATCATTGGCCTTCCATATATTTTCCCCACCCCTAGCTGCCCATTTTGAGCCTTAGCCTTTTTCATTTCCTTTTATCCACTTAGCCCCGCCGTGATGAAACCAGAGAAGTGTTGAGGTGTTAAGGAAGCTCTCCGACAATTTTGGACTTAGAAGCATAAGCCGCACATCAAAGATCTTGAATCTCGATTGTGAAGAAATGACAACAAAAGAGGAGCCATCAAGAAGAGCATACCAAGTGTCAATAATCATCCAGCAAAGCATCAAGTGTAAACAGTTTATACTCGAAAAAAAAAGTTTGTAATAAGGATGTTGCTGAAAACTTCAAAGAAAAGGTTTTGCATCGCTTTCGGAAGACCAAATGATCGGCCCAACCTAGTGGAGGCTTTTTAGGCGGCATGCGCCGAACGGTTCACAAGAGTAGGCGAAAGTCGAGATATGAAGTCCGAAGAAAAGACCACCAAAGCCAACTTAGAAGATTTACAAAATTCCGATTACACCTCAAACACTAAACCCGAAGTTAGTCATGGTGGTAGACTCCATTCCTACCCTATTTGTCACCATTTCACTTAACTAACCCGTTTAAAGTCCTTTTAATTCACACACATTGCCTCAACGAAAGTGGTGGAGCTGTGATTCACATACAAGCCTATGATTCGTGCTTTCCATCGGGTAGAATACGAGTGTTCACCCCCAGTGAAACCCGAGTGAACGAGAGTTAGTGAGGAAAAGGAATTGGGACATTTTAGAGTGTTTTAGTAGTCTTACTACAAACCAAGCCCGAAATTCCGCAGATTTATTAAGTGAGACACTTAGGAGGTAAGTTGAACTTGACACATTGAGTGAAAGTTACAATTTTCACCTCATAAAGATTGCCTAAGGTTCGGTTTGCTTGAGGACAAGCAAAAGCTCAAGTGTGAGGTAATATGATGTGCCGAGATTTTCACATGTTTTGTGCACAATTTTCACCCGTTTTGTACCCAAAATCATGTTTTTATCTTAGTTTTATCATGATTTATATTTCTTTGTTGATAATTGCAGGATTTGAGGTCGAAAAGTGAAAAGAAGTGAAAAACGGCACAAAAGGCAAGAAATTGAAGACTTTGAAGCTGTGCTAGATGCAGCACAGGCGTGCTTACGGCTGTGCACCTGTCCCAGGTCAACAAGTCAACATTTTCAACTCAGCAGCGGGCAAAAAGTCAACGTTACCGACCTGCACGGGCGTGTACACCCCTATGCACGGCCGTGCACCTTGATACGTGCTCCAAAGGCTTCAACCGACCAAGTCTGGCAAGACTACTGAAAGCACGGGCGTGCCATACCTTTGGCATGGGCGTGCACGTCCTGAAGACCAACAGATTCTGCTCGAAAGGACTCTGCAACAGTACCATTTGTCGAGCAGGGGCGTGCGCCATCAAGACGCACGGGCGTGCAGGGCCTGAATTGCTTATAGATAGAGGTCTCCACTCCACACTTTGATCATCCCATCCTACCCCTAAACCTCTACCTTCTACACGAAGTATCAACCATCTTTGGGACTTGTAGGTGTCCTTTGGAGCTTGGGATCACTCCATAAACACCACACTTGAGAGAGAAACAACCCAAAATCACTAAAAACCACTAGAAATCTCCATACAACCCTCACCATGTTTTGTACACAAAACTAACCTTGTGAGATTGTTGTATCTACCATGCTAGGGTGATGATGGAACTTGGTATGAAATAAATAGTTTATTTATTGTTTAAAGTGGTGTTTTGTGTTCTTAACAATTTTATCTACTAATTATTTGTTTGATGAATTAACTAATTAATTACCTAGTATTTGGTCTTGTGGGTGTTTTGATAGAAAGTGGAGGGACTTATAAGTGTAATCGTGGAGTGTAAAAACTCGCGCACTTGTAAGCTAACCTTAACTCCTCGTGTAGAGATTGACCCATTTGTGTTTGGAAACATTCACACTTTGTGGCTTGATCCCTGGCTATCAAAATCTCATGTAGGGTCGGTACGGTCTTTATACTTGGTCCTAGTGATAAGCCAAGACTTGGTCATGCAACTTAGCTTCATGGTCTACGTAATAGCTTTGGATAGAAAACGGTCTTCTTTTTCTTCCATTACTACATTGCCCTCTTACAGTTTATATATCTCTTCTACTTTTCTATTCACATTTTAAAAGCTTTTTTAGTAATTTTTACGAAGCTGAGTAGTAAAAATCGTGTCCTTGGATTCGATACTCGGTACTTGCTCATTTCTATACTACTCACGATAGGTACACTTGCCTGTTGTGTGGGGTTTAGAACGTTAAGCAACTATCGTTTTAGACTATAAATTTAAAACTTGAAAGTGTCACACTACTGTTTTCGACTAAATTTCCTTTTTCACCAAGTTGTTGGCGCTCACGCCGGGAACTTGCCATTTTAAAAGAAAAAAAAGTTTTAGTGTTTAAAACCCCACGCTATCAGCATACAATGTATATATGTGGGCCTTCGAAGGGAAAAAGTAAAAGTGCACTAATTTTAACGTTATTTTACTAATTTCGTGAAAATAACGTTAAAAATGGAGGACGGTTAATCATGCATCATGTGACGGCATTGATAGCCAAAAGACAAAGGGGTAGATGCACCAATCGAGTTTGCCCCGATTACTAAGTGTTATGTGTCTTATGTCCAATGCTTGATGCAAAACCACTATCGAGTCGGGGGTCTTACTGGAAGTAGCATCTCTATTCCCATGAGGTAGAGGTAAGGTTGTCTAGTGTCTACATCTTACCATTCTCAGACCATACTTTAGTTTTGCTATTCGTGAGATTAACTGAGTGATGATGATAATTACGACGAGAGGATGTTGTGTTTGTTATGTATGCTAGGTTTGTAATTAAAAAGATTTGAATGTCGTTTAAATTTCTTGTTCTTCTGAAAAAGTACATATTTGTTTATTTTATTTGTTTTGGGTATTTAGCAATGGGGTGGTGTGTGGGGTTGGATTTAAAATAAAACGACGTCATAGTATTAGACTTAGGCATTAGGCTTAACGACAGGAAGAAGAGCCTATAGTCAAATTTAACCACATATATATCTATAGAGAAAAGTGTCTTTAGAGGAATACTTGACATAAATTAATCGCAGGATCTTTAAAAAATCTAACACGAGACAAACATAATTATTACTTGAATATTTCTTAATGATAGCTAATTTGTGCATAAATAATTAAATCTAATGTTACGTGAGGTTATATTATTTGTAATTTATAGATTACGAATTACCTATATAATTATAAGTTAGAACATCAACAATCTTGTTTGCGGAAGAATTCAAACTTTTTTCTTTAAACCCATAATTAGTCCTTAACATTTTTTCTTTCACTACACAATCTCAAATCTTCTCTTTTAACAATTCAAACTTTACAATTATAATTTGTTCTGTGTTAAATGGCAAGACGGGTTTGAACCGACGATGAATAATTCGCTTTTGTCACAGTTTGGGTGAATAAATCCATCACCCCTCCCTGGGTTAACGCAAACTCATGGTGGAGTGATTTGTTTGATGAGTTTAAGCTTAAAAAAAACTACCTACGAGCCATGCTCTAGCTATTGAAAAAAATTATAAAAGAGTCCAAGCTCTCTCAAAGTTAAACTTGAGCCTATACAAGCTCGGGCTTAGCTCGACTCATTTACACCCGATAGATAAGGGCCGTCCATTGAAGAAGGTCGGTCACGTCGACATGTACACAGGTAGACCGCCCGTGAAGATGATACCGATTGAGACGTTCTTATATATACATTTAAAAAATAAAAACCACATACACTGTACAAAAGATTCTGTTAGAATTTTACATGAGACAACAAACACAGAAAAATATGCAATAATTAGGATGGTGATCATAGAAGATCCAAACTCTGTTCACGGGTTCCTTGGACACTAAAGGTAATGCATGTGGTGAAGTAGGTCCACATATTATTAATTATTATTATTATTAACTATTATGTATTCTTATGCTTCATTTGTTCATTGTCATTTCCTAAAAACATTCTTTCACACATCTTTCTATTTTCATATACAAATTCATTCACTAAAAAACCATATTTCACTATGCCCTTCACATAGTTTGTTAATCTTTTCATCATGGGCTTTGTAAATCTTTTCATCTTTGTATTCATCTTTGTTCCTTTATTCACCATCAATGCAGATGAATCTCTCAACCTAAATGAAGAGGTTTTGGGCCTTATAGTGTTTAAAACATCTATAACTGACCCTTCATTACACCTTTCCTCATGGAACCAAGATGATCAAACCCCATGTTCTTGGAAGTTCATAACTTGCAACCCGGTCACCAGTCGGGTCACTGAGCTCGCTCTAGACGGGCTTAATCTCTCCGGAAAGATCGGTAAAGGGCTCGAGAAGTTGCAAAACCTCAAGGTACTTTCACTTGCTAACAACAACTTCACAGGACACATTAACCCGGATTTATCACTTCTAACCAATCTGGAACACCTTAATCTAAGTCGAAACACGCTTTCGGATCGAATCCCGGGCTCTCTAACGAGCTCCGGAACCATCAAGTTTCTTGATTTATCCGAAAACTTCATATCCGGCCCGGTCCCGGAAGAGTTGTTCATGAATTGTTTATCCCTTAGATTACTTTCTTTGTCCTCAAATAATCTTGAAGGCCCTATTCCTCACTCACTTTCCAATTGCACAACTCTAAACCATCTCAACCTTTCAAGAAATAGTTTTTCGGGTAATCCGGATTTCGCTTCGGGTATTTGGACATTAACCCGGATCCGAACATTAGATCTTTCGCGCAATTCGTTTACCGGATCCATACCCAATGGTGTGTTTGCTTTACATGATCTAAAAGAGCTTTCTTTAGAAAGTAACCACTTCTCAGGATCTTTACCTTCTGATTTAGGATTGTGTCCACATTTAAAGAAACTAGATTTTAGCAACAATCTATTCATAGACACAGTTCCAGACTCTTTAAAAACTCTTTCTACTTTAAGTTATTTAAATCTAGCTAATAACATGTTAATCGGCGAATTCCCCCAATGGATTGGAAGCTTGACTAGCTTGGAGTATTTGGATCTTTCGGGCAATAGATTAACCGGAATGTTACCCGAAACGATTAAAGTATTGTACTCATTGAGATACTTAAGTCTTTCTGATAACAAGTTATCTGGGAACATTCCTAATGGTTTATTCGAACTCGGGTTTGAAAGAATAGACTTGTCTAGGAACGAATTCACGGGTTCAATCCCAGCCGGTTCGAGTAAGCTTTTCGAGTCTCTAGAGTCGCTAGATCTTTCTGGAAACCGGTTCACTGGAGATATTCCAGCTGAAATAGGGCTTAACTCTAAGTTGAGATACTTGAACTTGTCTTGGAATAGTTTTGAGACTAGAATGCCACCAGAGTTAGGGGACTTACAGGATCTAACCGTGTTAGATCTTAGAAATGGTACGTTTTTCGGGTCTGTTCCGGATAATGTTTGCGATTCGGGCCGGCTTGGAATCCTTCAACTTGATTGGAATTCTTTCATGGGAGCAATACCGGATCAGATTGGAAACTGTTCTTCACTCTACTTGCTGTAAGTCGTTCTTCTAGTTCTTAGAAAATTATAACAAATAAACAACTTATGCACTTTGATTTATTTTCTTTGAATTTGAAGAAAACTGTATATTGAAAAAAAATATATTTTTTAGTTAGACGTGTTAACATCATAAAAACATGTATTTTCTAATTTTCTAAGAAGAAAAAAACACTTTAACATAATTTTTGCATATTAAAGTCTATGACGATGTAAAAATGTGAAAAAAAAAAATTGTGCACAAAGTTAAAAGTCAATCAATCAAAATTTAACAAATTTAAAAGCTAATAGGTCCTTATACTATTTTTCAACAAATGGATTTACAGATTTATCAGGATGACCGTTATATATATATATATATATAGTATTCGTTAGCGAATAAAGTATATATGAAAAAAAATATAAAAGCTAGTAAAAATATTTTTGCTTATAAACCATAAATTAAACCCTTTATATGTCAATGAATGAAATAAAACAGAAAAAAAAAAAGACAACTAATTTGTTGCATCGACATTTCTAACATTTCAAAGGTACAATAATGTAATTAATTTCAAATTATATATCTTTAAATATACAGGAGTATGTCTCACAACAACTTGAACGGCTCCATTCCAAGATCAATGTCACAACTAAAAAAGCTCAAGATTTTAAAGCTAGAACACAACCAACTCACAGGTGAGATACCACAAGAGCTAGGTGGTCTCAACAACCTTTTGTCAGTCAACATATCCTACAACAGACTGCAAGGAAGACTTCCATCTAGTGGCATATTTCAAACCTTAGGCAAAAGCTCTTTGGAGGGCAATTTAGGCATTTGCTCACCATTATTATCAGGACCATGCAAGATGAACGTACCCAAACCTCTATACCTTGATCCATTTGCATACCGAAACGAACATGGAAGACCCGAAGAAGGTGACCAGAATGAAGAGCCTTCTAAAAGTTTAAAGCACCATCGGTTTTTAAGCGTTTCGGTCATTATCGCGATTGTGGCTGCTGTCACGATCGCCATTGGTGTTCTGATAACGCTCTTGTTAAATGTTTCTGCTAGGAGACGCCTCGCGTTTGTGGATAACGCGATAGAGAGTTGTTCGAGTTCTTCTAGATCGGGTGCTAGTTTATCCATGGGGAAGATTGTTTGGTTTGATTCGAAATCTGGTCATGATAATTACTGCATTGTGAACCCTGAATCGTTCTTAAGAAAGGCGAATGAGATCGGTTCTGGAGTGTTTGGGACGGTGTACAAAGCTTCAGTAGGAGATGATAATAATCTTTTAGCGATCAAGAGTCTTGTAGTGTCAAACATGACTCCGTATGTCGAAGACTTTAATCGAGAGATTAGTGTGTTAGGAAAGCTAAAACACCCGAATCTCGTGTCGCTAAAAGGGTACTATTGGACACCAAAACTACAGCTTTTAATGACTGATTATGTACCAAATGGAAGCTTACAAACCAAACTTCATGAACCATCACCATCAAGCCCTCCTCTTTCGTGGCGAAATCGGTTCAAGATTCTTCTAGGAACCGCGAAAGGACTCGCGTACTTGCACCATTCGTTCCGTCCACCAATCATGCACCACAACATCAAACCAAACAACATCCTTCTCGACGAAAATCTAAACCCGAAGATTTCTGATTATGGGCTAACCCGGATTCTATCAAAACTAGACAAACATGTCATGAACAACCGGTTTCAAAGCGCGTTGGGCTACGTGGCGCCTGAGCTCGCGTGCCAGAGCTTACGGGTGAACGAGAAGTGTGATGTGTATGGTTTCGGGGTGTTGATTTTAGAGATAATAACCGGGAGGCGACCGATAGAGTATGGGGAAGATAATGTGTTGATACTGAATGAACAAGTGAAGATTATGTTGGAAGAAGGGAATGTGTTGGAGTGTGTTGATGAGAGTATGGGAGAGTACCCTGAAGAAGAAGTGTTGCCTGTGTTGAAACTAGCATTGGTGTGTACTTCTCAAATACCTTCAAGCAGGCCTTCAATGGCTGAAGTTGTTCAGATATTACAAGTTATCAAGACACCGGTTCCTCCTAGGATGGAATCGTATTAGGACTAGTGTAGTTTTGTTTTTGGTTATTTGTTGTGTAGTTTATGTTTTGTTACTCTTGTATGGATGATTTGCAGGTAATTAACATAAAAAGAAAATAAAAAAATGAACACAATTCCTTGTTATCCATATATGTCGTATGAAAAAGACAACATACAAGCAATTGATGAATAACACGAATTAGACAAGAAATATCTTTGTATTTCTAAATTAATGAGAGTGAATAGAATGTATATGATGTTTGCAATTGAAATACTAACCCCTATATATACCAATTGTAGAGACACTATCTAACCGGCACAACTCTTGATGAAGAGTTGCATCCCTTGATCTGTTTGGATGAATATGTGTCCCTTGTGAACGTCACAACCCTTCGTGTTTTGACACCAATTTCTTGATTGACACACCCCTTGGATCGTGATGCTTCTGATGCCTTTAATCGCATCCCCAATTTACTTTCTAGCAGTGGCGGATACAAAAGTTTTTTGTACGGGGGGCACAATACGGGCAGGGCGAAGCATCCTTGGGGCTAAGGGGTCCCCCCCCCCCCCCCGCGTTTTTTGGCGCAGGCCAATGTAATCTTCAAGCTTCGCCACTGAATACGGGTCGGTCTAAAAACGAAAATATAATAACTTAGTTCATTAAACATTTTAATCATACCGGTTGACTTAGATTACCGGACGATGTCGTATTTTGCTTAAAACTTATAGTATTATAAAAATACGAAATTATAAGAAAATTATATAATAAGATTGAAACAATATTATATTTTTTGAGTTTACATAATAGAAAATGAATAAACTAAAAAGGACGAAAAAAGCCTGCCTCTAAAGTCTAAAGTCTAATTTCCCATTTGGCTAAAGTCTACAAAATAGAAAGAGAAAAATATAAATGAATAAAATATTGATTGTAAATTAAATCATCTCCCTCGTTTATTTCTTCCACGTTTCCCTGTTTCCACTACATCTTCGTTTCCCTCACCCTTTCTCGTCGCCATACACCTTTCACGCACTGGGCTTTTCATCAGAGTGGGTACCGAGCTTTCATCTGGGTGGGCACTAGGCTTCTCAAATGGGTGGGCACTGGGTTTTTCAGGTAGAAAACATGAAGGCAATCTGGATCTTACGGTGGGCACCGGCCCACCATGGTATGTGGGTGGCTCCGCCACTGCTTTCTAGCCTTGTAATATGTAATCCAACATACAATCCAAACTAATCTAATTACATACCAAACTAACTATTATGTATTTCACCATGACCTTAATACTAACGTCCCATGACCCAGTTGATGATTAATTCAGTCATCATTCTCCCGGCTTAATCACAAATGGGTCATCATTCTTGAACTTCAATCTTCATGGTCACAAACATCTTCATTCACCACTAGAACAAAGTTGTCGTCTTCATCATCATAGCAACCATCTTGAATTCCTTCTTTGATTTGGTTATTACTTTCACATTCCTTCATTCCACTAGGACCGTAACCTGGAGAGAAATCTCTTATAGCATTTGCATCTCCTTTCTTCCGCTCGGGTTCTTCTTCAAAGCCTTCATCTTGATCAACTCTATAATCATCATCTTACAACATCATTGGCTTTGATGTTTCCTCAAATATCTTCCATATCTTTATATCTTTAACATCTTTCTAGTCATTTTTTTTGGATACGAGAAAGTGTAGTGACCTAAATTATCACAACGATAGCACCAAACCAGCGTACCTACCACCATTGGCTTTACTTTTCGAAAACCTGTGGTGTTTCATTTTTGTGACAAAAAAAATCGGTTTATTTTCGTTGTTATATTTCTAAACGCGTCAGGTATAATTTCCTTTAATTGTTCTATGAAGGCCCTTGCCTTCCAATCCATTTTCTAAGCAAGAATATCCTTTGTTCCAAGAAAAACCTAGTCTGATTTCTATTGAACAATCCGATGGTCCTCCGGCCTTGAACGCATGCCATCCAAAGTGTGTCGTCTAGCACCACTACTAACAACCTTGTATCGAATCAAACCTTTCTTGCTTTCTAAACATACTGACCAACAAAGAACCTTTTAGAATTCTCCATCTTTCTCTTCTGATTTTGACCATCATCAATCTTCAATCCAGCAAGTCCCTTGGCGATTGCCCTTGGTTTCCCATTTTATTGGAATTACGTCTCTTCTAGTTAATCTCTGTGATGTCATCTTACTTGGAAAAATCTCCATCATCACCACCCTGTTGGTAATCGGCTCTCACAATAAAATCTTCGAATCTAATTCGTAGCCTTTATGTTCGTCATCATCATATCGATCAAATTCTTCTTTATAACTAGTGGCAAATCTCACTTCCAATGTCTTCCCATGATGAAAAGACGATCCTTTCACAACCTTTTTTCCTTTGTTGCCGCCTTGATCATGTCTTCCTTCACCAATTTCGAATCATAAAATCTGGACACATTCCTGATCCTAAGTGTCCATACCAAGAAATTTGGTTTGCCTATTTTCAATCCTTTGCCATCGCCTCTACCAAGACCAACTAATTTTTCTTCGTTGATATATGATTCAGATCCATTGGCTCTTATACTACTGTTGGCCCAATCTTCAACTGAATCAGACTATGAATCAAAATAAAATCCCTTGTTATCCATGTCTTATGAACAAAAAATAACACTCTCATATTCAATTGATGAATACTATGGATTAGATAAGAACTACCTTATTATCCATGGCTTCCCTTGATCGATTAAGATGAATATGTGTTTCCCTTGTGAACGTCGCAACCCTTCATGTTTTGCATCGATTTCTTGATTGGCACCCCCTTGGATCGTGATGCTTCTGTTGGATCTAGAAGATTGTTTGTGTGTGCTTTTAGTTGAATACTTGAATTTTTTTTAACAATTAAAGTTCATAAATAGAAATTATCACATCACAAACACATATCATAAACATAAACAAAGCTTAGATAAAATGATGTCATCGCAGATTTGATTATGTTGCTACAACAAATATAGGCCCGGAGAGGGTCTGAACGTTCCAAGGTCGTTAGGCTTTTGACCTCGTCTGCTGCTTAAAGGGTTGGACCAGCAGCATGAAAGAACTCGTCAGAAAGGGTTAAAGGGTTTCGGTTTACCAAACGCAAGTCGTGGTGTCCCTCTACGTTGTAAACGTAGATGGGAGGTTCAAGAGTTTTGATATTTTAGTTGTTATGATTCTGATTTGGGATCAACCCAAAGTCAGAATGTTGTTATTATTGGTTAACTTAAGAAAAGATCAAACATAAGAGTATGATCTCGAAGAGAGGAACTCTTGATCCCAAGTTACAACTAAGGACCAACCACGTAAGCGTGAGGAAGGCTGAGACTTGCGAGTAACAGATCGTGATTCCACATATAGTGGCTGTTGGGGCCAGCTTGGTTGTGGAATCAGCATGGTTTAAGAATGTACAGCAGCAGCTTGCGTGTTTGAAGGCTTCAAGGCTTCGACCTTCTGCTGCTGAAAGTATTATTAGAGAATAACTCTAGAGAGAGAGTTTAGAGAGAGAGAAAGAGAGTGAGAGAGGTCTTGTGGTAAGACCAATCTGAGTTGTATGGCATGGTTTGCCCCTCTATTTATAGAGTGGAGATGGGAAAAACCCTAATGGGCTTCCTTGTTGGGCTTGGGCTTGACCCACTACTATATTTAATGATTTTGGCTTCTTGGGCTATTGGGCTTGACCCAATTGAGTACCATACACCATCATCCCCCCAGTCTAGTTTAATGTATATATGCATGTACATTATACTAGACTCAAACTATTCATTATCTTTGCGCTTTCTTCCAACTTTTGTTGTTTTGGTGAGTGTTTATTTGTAGAGACCTTCGTGTAGGTAGGATAAATATCAACAAACAAACCTTAGCAAAATGAGTTTTGGAATGTGTTATCGGTTTAAACCGATAAAATTTGAAACTTGTTTTAGTTGATGATCTTGAAAGCTTATTAGGGGGTTTGAGCTGATGAGCTTGAAAGCTTATTGGCATTTAAGCTGATAAGCCCTTAGTTTGGCGGAAGCAACTGATGAGCTTGAAAGCTTATAAGGATTTAAGCTGATAAGCTTTGTAGCTTTCTAAGCCCCTATTTGGATGGAAGTTATGGAGCTTGAAAGCTTATAAGGATTTAAGCTGATAAGCTTTGCAGCTTGCTAAGCCCTTATTTGGATGGAAGCTATGGAGCTGGATATTTCTCCATTACTTGCTTCTTTCCTTATTAGCTTGTATTAGCTTCAGCATATCGGCTATTGACCTTTTAAGTTTTCGCCTTTTGAGCTTAATTTTCTAAGCTTGTTTGTTGTATTGGCGAAGTTATCTCGAGTTGTGTGATTAAAACCATCTATAGCCCACATGTATGCTCCTTTGGACGATATTCCCATAATTTTGTAAAATATTTTTTGGAATATCTTTATTTTGGGCACAAACCTTTAGGAGATGGTTCATTTATCAAATGACTATGGCAGTTTAAATGCTTGTAAGCATCAACAAGGTAGATAAGTATCACTAGATGATTGTAGCTAGGTGCACTTACAGAGGTTTTTAGCAAGTCACGTTTTTGAACAAAAGTCGAGAAGTTAATCCGAGATATGGTGGATTATTATATTGACCGAATGGTCGATTTCTAAGCAAGATAGCAAATGAGCTTCATGTGACAGAAGGAAGGTTGCATGTGTACGAAGGAAGGCTTCTTGCACATGAAGGTGAAGTACATCGCCTTGAAGGTTAACTTGGTGTGACCTGACTTGATAAAAGGCTGGTATGTGCTCTAAGCTTCGAAGGCTTTAAGCAAAGTTATTGTTTTTGTTGACTAAAGCATATAGATTTCATCCTTTAAGCAAAGAAGTTTGGCTTGATAGCTGAAAAGCTTGTGGATTTCATCCTTTAAGCTTATGGATAAAATCCATCACTAGCCTAACTCTTTGTGCTATCAAAGTTTTGTGATAAAAGCTTTCTTATGATACAAGATATGGAATCAAGTAGGCAGAAGCAAACAAGGTTAAATGGCGATTTTTTTTTGTTTATGAACGTTCGCTTTTGATTCTTATTCACGAGCTTTGTTCATAGGAGGTTGAGTGGATGACCTTGTTAGCGAGCTTCTTTGATGCGAAACTTGACGTATGGTTTATGCTTGTAAGCTTCTTTCGCTCGAAGGTTGATATGAGCTTCCTT
Source organism: Ambrosia x helenae (assembly GCA_030844895.1). NCBI lineage: Eukaryota > Viridiplantae > Streptophyta > Magnoliopsida > Asterales > Asteraceae > Ambrosia > Ambrosia x helenae. The sequence continues at coordinate 30,419 of JAUTDX010000551.1, read as the reverse complement.
CGCTCAATGCTTGATATATAGAGCATGTCTATAAGCTTCGTTTGTATGAAGTTGCGCTTCTTTTGTTGACATGGCTAAGTGTCCAAATCTATTGATTTGTTTCTTTTTGCATTAGTTGCGCAATATTTCTTTGTGATAGTGGATGAAGTTCGACACGAGAACGTTTGGCACCATTTTGGTAAAATATCACTCGTCGCGTTGTTTGGGAAACCTTGTAGGGTTCCATTTGGTGTTAGCCTTGTATGCCATTAACATGTGATTGTGGTATTATGAACCTTTCAAGTCGTTAGGCTCGACATGTTATGATTGCCGATCATGGCCATTTATGTTAGCTTTCGTATATTTTGTTTTGTGTATGGCCTTGTGAGATTGTTTCACTTTTGAATTGTACCTTAGTGTATCTTTGTGATCGTATATGTTCGCATGTTTGGATGCTTGCAATTTTGGATGTTTGGATGCTTGCATGCTTGCATGTTTGCATGTTTGGATGCTTGCATGTTTTGTCTTTGTATTTGTTGGGGAATGTTTTACCGGTAGCACCTTAAAAGGTTAAGTGCTGCAGTCACCTATCCTTAAGGTAGTCTAGGCAAACAAGTCGCCACCTATCCTATATACACTTACACAAGTGTTTCAATATGTTTTCGTAAGTTTGTTTTCTAAACTTAAGGAACGATTGGTGTAGGTTGTTCAAACCCGTCGATGAGATTTATAAAAGTGTTTTTTGTTTATCTCATGGAGTTGGATTGATCTAGGAACTCACCCCTTACATAGGTCCGTTTAACCCTCGAACCTATTGAGCGAAATGGCCTGGGAGCTCATCCCCTTACATGGCCCTTGCCATGGAGTTTCTTGCTAGGTTCTCAACCTGATTATAGGATAGAAAGACAAATCTTTATAGAGAATACTATGATTCATTCATATGATAATTAAATGTTTACACAAAGAAGTGGTGAAAATCTCTTGGCCATTTGTGGTTACATTGAACCTTTTAAGGTGGTCTCGTCCCAATGTTTTGGGACTTTCTTTCTTTCTTGGTCGATTAAGCTTGTAGGATCTGCCGTTGTGAGCTTTGAGCACAATGTGTCGTTCATCCTATTTTGGGCCAAGCTTTCCAAGGTTTTGTTTTTGTAACATGTAAGTTGTCTTTTAGGAAGACTCTTATGTGTTGTATCAAAGTGCTTTGGCAAGGTGTTGGTGTTTTAACAAATCTACTTTTGTCGCCAAGTAGTTTGCTTTGTTATCTTGCCAACAGCTTCAACGCCTTAGCATTGCGGTTTGGTTCGTCCTTAATCTTCTTTTGTTTATAGCATGATGCTTCAATGCTTCTGGTTTTATGTTTCTATGGGGCTTGATCCTTGGTGGTTCTTGGTGTTACCAAGTTAGATCAATGATTACTAATCTGTTCTTATGTATCCCCATTTTTCATGATTCCGTGAGTTGCTGAAGTGTTGACATGCTTCTCAGGTTGGTTTAGGTTAGCTTGTCTTGACGTTGTAGTCTTTGTAGTTGCTAAATCTCCAAAGATGGTTGAAGGCTTATAAGCTTCAGAATTCGTATTCATGTTTAGCTTAGGTAGCATTCTTTCGGTAGAGATTATTTTAGGCAGGCGTTTGCGCTTAGTGTGAGTGAGAAGCATTGATGTTTTAGCAAGAGCTTCGGCGATTGAGCAAGTTGCTTTGGATAATCTTTATTGTTGTATGTTTTGTTCATGCTTGAGCCTTAGTAGAAGACAAGTATTATCATAGGCGGTTCACCTAGTTAGGAGCTCTTTGAATAGAACTTGTTTGTTACAAGGACACTTTCACTTGTTTGTATAGCTTTCAAGCTTGTAAGCTTCAGTTGTTGTATCTAAAACTTCTAAATTTCTAAACTTCAATTGTTGTATTTGAAGCTTTTAAGCTTTTGAAGCTTATCGTAGTTGAAGCGTTTAAGCTTTTGAGCTTCTTTTAATGTCTTTTGAAGCTTTTAGCTTTAAAGCTTGTTTTGTTTATTTTGAAGCTTATGAGCTGTTTTTTGAAATTTCTAAGTATTTGAAGCTTTTAACGACATGTTCGAAGGAGTTTATGTAAGAATCATGTCAAGTCTACCAATGTTATCATGAACATGTGATGTATTTTGACCTTTGTCATCCTTGAGGTATAAAACTTGTGTTGGTAACGAGTTTGACTTGTCGTTGAGCTTTTGTAGTCAAAAGAGGGGGTACGTTATGAAGCTTATAATCTTCCAGGCTTCCGGGTTGATAACCTTTGAAGTCCATAACCTTCTAAGCATTGATGATTATGGCTTGTGAAGGCCTGTGAGGCTTAAACCTTCTAAGCATTGGAGGTCATGGTTTATGGAGACCTGTGAGGTTTAAACCTTCTAAGCATTGGAGGTCATGGTTTATGAAGACCTGTGAGGTTCAAACCTTCTAAGCTTCTGAGGTTACAGTTTGTGAGGACCTACAAAGCTTAAAACCTCTTGTGTTTACAAGGTTAGAGTGTGTAAGGACCTTTGAGGTTTATAACCTCTTGGATGAATGATTCTAACTTTGTTCACACATTGTAGCTAAGGTGGTGTTAAGGGAGGATGTATGGGAGGTGTTGATTTGTGTACGCAACGATCTTTTCTTTCATTCCTTTGAAGTGACCTTGTTGGCATGTAGAGGCTTTTCCTTCCTTGAATTGTTTATCTTTTCAAGGGGAGAAAAGCATATGCTTAGGTGGCATGCGTGTCCCATTGAGACGTTAGGTTGTTTGAACACAAGGTTAGTCTTGATAAGGGGTTCGCCTTTCCTTGAATAATGTTGACCCAATATAGTAAGCCTTTAAGCTTCTGAACTTCCGCGAAAGAAAGTAGCTAGGCTGTTGTTTTGAGTTATCGTGTTTCTTTGCTATGGTAAGATGCTTGAAGGCATCTCAGCATTTGAGTAAATAAGTTAACATGTGTAGCTGTTTTGCTTCTCAACTTCTTTTAAATGTAGGTTTGTCCACACGAGCCACCAGCCCCCCAGTCAGAAGTAGTCATGACATGGTGATGAGTGATTCTGACTGATATCAAAGTGTTGTTGTACATCTAACCTCTTTGTTCCTCCTTTGAAGGTTTGTTGCTATATAGGTTGCTGTTAGGGGAAGCCTTTTGCCCTGTTATCCTTTAACCCTCTGAGCTGATATGCTTATTTGCTTCGGAGGTTACTTGCTTTATTTAAGCATGTCAACTTATTCATATCAGCCCTTGGTAAAAGGTGTTCATGGCTAGAGGCGCGTTTTACTAGCCCTTGGTAAAAGGTGTTATGAGATCGTTCATAGAATAAAAGCTTGTTTGAAAGCTTGCAACGTTGGCGATTTAAAGATCCATAGGTTGATGTTTTGAACCATATGTTTATTTTGACGTTTCCTTATGTTAGCCTTAAAAAATGTTACAATGTTTGCATCATAACTGTATTTGTGGCTATTTGTAAGGAACGTTGTTTTGACTTGGTCGTTAGTATAAATGGTTCATGTGTAGCTTTTGAAGCTGTTAGAAGTTGAAGCTGATCTAAGTAATAGCAAAGCTTCATGAATAAATGAATAATCAATTTCAACGTCGTGAAGCTTCAACGCATAGTGGTCTGAAAAGCCATAAAGCTTTAATGAATCCCCTAGCCTAAAAGGCTGTAAAGGTTTGATAAATAGTAACCTTAAAGGCTTTAAAGCTTCAACGAACAGTGAAATAACTAGGTCTTTATGTCTAGTCTGAAAAGCTAAAAGGCTATAGGGCTATTCTCTTTTGACTTTTGATAACACTCACTTTTTGTTTAACCCCCATGGGTTGTCAGAAAAAGCATGCACATATCTTTTAGTTTTTTGTTATTAATTACTAAAAGGTTGTAAAGCTTTAGGAAATAGTGGCTTAAAGTGATGTAAAGCTTCTATGAGAAGTAGCCTAAAAAGGCTTTAACACCTTTTCGAATACTAGCCTAAAAGGCTGTGAAGTATTTATGGTTAGTAGCATGAAAGGCTTTAATACTTTTGATAATGAGTGGCTTAATTGGATCAAAAGTTTTAATTTACAAAATTTCTCAAAAGCCTTATGTGAACCCTTAGTGGGTAATAGCTCAAATGGCTTTAGAGCTTCAATGTGAATAGCCTAAAAGGTTATCAAGCTTTTAGGGAATAGTAGCTTGGAAAGCTTTAAAGCTTGCATGGATAGTAGCCGAAATGACTTTAAAGCTTGTGTGAGCAATAGTCTGAAAGGTTGGAAGACTTTAGAGAACCGTAGCCTGAAAGGCTTGAAGGCTTCGATGGGCAATAACCTGAAAGGATTTAAGGCTTCGATGGTCAGTAGCCTGAAAGACTTAAAGGCTTTGGTGAGTAGTAGCCTAAAAGGCTTGAAGGCTTTGATGGTCAGTGGCCTAACAGTTCTGTGAAATTTTTGATGAGCGAAGCCTAAAAGGCTTGAAGGCTTCGATGAGCAGTAGCTGGACGGGCTTGAAGGCTTTGATGAGCAGTAGCCTCCAAGTTCTGTGAAATTTTTGATAAATGTAGCCTAAAAGGCTTAAAGGCTTCGACGAGTAGTAGCCTGAGGGGCTTAAAGGCTTTGATAAGTAGCAGCCTAAAAATCTTATGAAATTCTCATGAGCATAGCCTAAAAGGCCGTAAAACTTGGTAAGTTGAAGAGTTGTAGTGGTTAGCGACCTAAAAATGTTATGTAGATGTAGTGACTAATATCTTAAAAGCTGAAAAGGTTAAAGGATTGTAGTACACAGTATCCTATGCACCTAGACTGAAGAGTAGCTTTAAAGCTTAAAAGGTTGCAGTAGGTACAGTAAGCTATAAAGCTGTTGTGAACAGTAATGTATAAAGTTGCAGTGAGTAATAGTTTAAAAGCTGAAAAGCTTCCGTGTACAGTAGACCTATAAGCCTAGTCTGAAAAGCTGAAAGATGCTCTGTGCACAGTAAGGTTAAAGGGTTCGTGCTTTTATCCGTTGGGTAAAAGCGTGTACTTTTGTCCTTTTATGTAAATTTACTTTCCCAAGATTTTTGACCAAGTCAATGTCACTCTTGTAACTTTTGTGAATATATTAAAAAGATGTGACGAAAATATATTGGGAAAGTATGTGTAAGAGCATGGCTTAAAGTATAACTTTTCTATTTAATAAGAAAATGAAAATATTAAATATTTTTGCCATATTAAAAGGCAATTAATATGTCACCTTTTGTAAGCCATAAAAGACAACAAGTGTTATCATCTTTTCAAATTAAAGTTGGCCTAGTAAGTAGGCTTTGACTTTTCCATTTAAGATGTACTTTTCTTCTTTTAAAAAAGTGGTACTAGATAAAGTTTTATCAAAAGTGAAATGACAGAACACATGGGAATTATGATTTTCCCTTATCATTTTTCTTGTAACCATGCATTATTTGATTCTTTTTTTTAAAGGTATATAAAATAAATATCATATCAATTTTAGTGGATAATGCGTTGGTTGTGATGTGTGTTGCATAATTGTGTAGCACATGTGTGTAGCATGAGTTGTACTACATGTAGAATAAGTGGTACTATACACTAAAGCAACCAAAATTTTATTTTATAAATAATAAAGAAATTGGAAAATGTGCTTCAAAACTTGCACATTGAATTTCGTGATGTATAAGCAAACGACAAATGTGATTTGTCATACATGTTTGCAAAATAACCGATAGATATTAAAAGAGGTCGTTTGTATATATATGCTTTAAATAAATTTTCTTATAAGATGGGATTGTATACGAAAAACTGTGTAGACTTTAATATGTCTTTGTTTGTCTAGTAGCACATGGTTTATGAGATGCTAAGATAGACACAAAAAGTTTTGACATATATTTGTATGAGTCTGACACAATTTAAACTTTATATGTTTAAAGTTGGCACAAATATAGATGATTTCTATGTGGTTTGTGATAAGTCTTGTCCCTGGTCCACTTTTATTCTTTATTTATATATATAAAAGCTTGTACCCTATAGAGAAAAAGTGGGTTTCATATGACTGTACAAAGATGGAGGCCTATTAAAAGTAGATCAAGTAGGCTTATAGACTTTGACTTTGAAATAGTTAGAGTTTATCTCAAAATATGGTTTTAGCATTTATTTAAATAATAAAGTGTTGCAATCGTACACTTGTAAAATAGGCCAAAAGAATATATATATTTTTTTTATAGAAAAATGTAAGTACACATATCTTGGGGTATGTGAGATAGAGTTTGTGTACTTTAGATCTAGAATACAAATCTGTTTGTTGGCATATGAATCATATTTTGAAAATAGATTCGGTGAATGCAAATATGTGGGAGGTGTAGAAGTGACATTCTAGAAAACGTTCCCTCCAAACAAACATAGAAAATAGATCGACGGAGCCGAACTACAAAGAGTTTCTATTCTAAGTAGCACGGCCCCACGGTGGGCGCCAACTTGTTGCTACAACAAATATAGGTCCGGAGAGGGTCTGAACGTTCCAAGGTCGTCAGGCTTCTGACCTCGTCTGCTGCTTAAAGGGTTGGACCAGCAGCATGAAAGAACTCGTCAGAAAGGGTTAAAGGGTTTCGGTTTACCAAACGCAAGTCGTGGTGTCCCTCTACGTTGTAAACGTAGATGGGAGGTTCAAGAGTTTTGATAGTTTAGTTGTTATGATTCTGATTTGGGATCAACCCAAAGTCAGAATGTTGTTATTATTTGTTAACTTAAGAAAAGATCAAACATAAGAGTATGATCTCGAAGAGAGGAACTCTTGATCCCAAGTTACAACTAAGGACCAACCACGTAAGCCTGAGGAAGGCTGAGACTTGCGAGTAACAGATCGTGATTCCACATATAGTGGTTGTTGGGGCCAGCTTGGTTGTGGAATCAGCATGGTTTAAGAATGTACAGCAGCAGCTTGCGTGCTTGAAGGCTTCAAGGCTTCGGCCTTCTGCTGCTGAAAGTATTATTAGAGAATAACTCTAGAGAGAGAGTTTAGAGAGAGAGAAAGAGAGTGAGAGAGGTCTTGTGGTAAGACCAATCTGAGTTGTATGGCATGGTTTGCCCCTCTATTTATAGAGTGGGGATGGGTAAAACCCTAATGGGCTTCCTTGTTGGGCTTGGGCTTGACCCACTATTATATTTAATGATTTTGGCTTCTTGGGCTATTGGGCTTGACCCAATTGAGTACCCTACACCATCAGATTAATTAATTGGAATTCAAAGTACAATTATGATCTCACTCCCCCTCACCAATTGTTCCCTCTCTCTCTCTCTCTCTACACCAATCAATCTTTCTCCTGTTGGATTTTGTGATCTCATCTAGGTGCTCAAAATTGGATAGCAAAATGACTAGTGGTACTTTTATATTTATAGAGAAACCAAAACAACTGGTGACGTCACCATGAAATCGACCCCTAAGAACATCTAACAATGTAACTACCAACAGTTGTGAAATTGTTGGATAGTGAGTTACAAAACAGCTGAAAACCATAAAACTACCAAAATAGTGTAAACCAGCAGTTGTCAATCTAGCTTTACAATACCCAGTTGTTTGACTTTATTGACCAGCAGATCTTCAATCCACCTCTCTTCATGGTCCAACTGGTTAACTAATCCAGTAGTAGACTAGTCAAACCAACTTTTCAGTCCAACTTTAATGATCTTGAATCCAATAGTTGAGAAATCCAGCAGTTTGTTTTGTTGTAGTTAAAGTTTACAGGTTGACGGATGAATGGAGTCCTCGGGTTTTGGCTTTCATCATCATTAGTTCTAATATAACCCAACGATCTACCCCTAAAATTGCTGAGACCAAAATCACTCTTGTTAACCTATCGATTTCGAATATACCCGTCGGGGTCAGGTCTTTTCCAATCCCTACACCGCAGACGCTGAAACCAAAGTCATGAGATCACATTTGGTGAACTGATGAAAATGCTTACCAACACACAAAAGCTGATGAATACACCTTATTCTCACTAGTACAGAATTGTTTAAGTGGTGCGGTGTATTTGATTTAGAGATGCGGTATATGAACAGCATCAATATATAGGGCATCAACAAAATGGTTCTTTAATATTGCTGCTGAATTGATACACCCTCATTAAATTATCAACTGCACCAACAAATAAACTTCCTCACTACAATAGCAACAAGTGGCATGATGACACCTGAAATCCTAAACGCATCTCTAAAGAATTAAAAAAAATATATTTATTTTCTAATTTACATTTCTAGGAATTTATTTTTCTTTCCAGAACCACCAATACACATGGTTATATACCTTTCCAACCTTTCCAGTTTACCACCAAAATACACAAATATTTATATATGTGACAAAAGTTAGAAATAACATAACATAAAAAGGCCAACTAATATTATTCAATTTTTCCAAAATCATACGTTTTTATGAATGAAACACAAACATATACAATATGCTTTCATAATGAAACACAAAAAAGTTTACAACCCAAAATGTTGACCCGTCCACTTGGCACACTTTGCAACCCAAATTGAATTCTTTAAACCTTGTAACCCGATCCGTAGAGACCGCCTTACAAAATAACGTGACATTAACAAAATGAAGCTTAAAAAATACAATCCCCTGATAAAAGACACATGAAACTATATAAATCATGATGCCTACGCATGATACTAATCTACCGATACCATCAACAAATCATATGCAATATAAAATCCTGCCCAACATTTGGGTTCCTATTGTTGGTCTGGAATCTAGCACCATGGCTGCATAAGTTAGGCGACCTGCACACTCTAGGCATTGCGCTAACCTTACGAAAACCGCCAATTTATGGGTCATAACAGAAGCCACCAATGTGGCAATGCCACAATTACTTCAAACCTTAGATGGGAATGTCGGCGCCACAGTCACTACAAAACTTAGATGTCTATATATATTCATACTACATACACATATATAAGCGAGTGTTTATTTGACCCATTAGAGTAATTAATTATTAGAGTGTAAATTTTGGCTAACCTTGAGACGCTTTTGATGTTTTCATTCCGGACCATTAAACGCCGATCAATTACGGCATCAAACTCAAGACTAATTCTTCAATGTTGATTGTGGATGTTTCTCGTCTTCTTTCCATAACTAAAAACAAACAAATAAAAAGATAAGATTATTGTATATAATTTAGCGCAATAAACAAAGTATATGAATATATGCAAACGCTTACTTCTTTAAAAATATCATATTGAATATGGTTGACAAACTCTTCCATATGTTTGATCACCATATACCCGCACTCCCAGTTGCCTTCGTGTTGCTTGCACTGCATTACAATCACAATTAATTATATTCACCAAATCATTTTAAATACTATGAACTACACATGGCAAAGCGAACCCAAACCATTAATTTTTGGGTCTTAACGTGTGTATTTTACAACCTGAATTAGCTATTCATATCCAAGTAACCCAAATTCAGATTCAATCTTTTCCTAATCCCGAACCCATCCTTACTTATCAACCAACCCAACCAGCCCATTTTGCCACTTAATTCTCCGGTTTCTTTTTATTTCTCATGGAGTCAACAATATACCCACGTCGGCAAGTAGGATGAAGAGTTATCAACGACCAATGTCCGCTACAAATGTTAAATACATAGATTATTTAAGATCATGTAGTTAATACCAAAACTTTTAAAGTACTAGGACTTGTACAAATGTCAAGAAAATACATAAGGCATCAACTCAAATTTTTTGGAATATATATAATGTTACATTGTGTGGCATATAAACAAAACAAACTACAAAATAGTGAATAACAACCAATGATAGCCATAATTAAAATATCAAAGCCAACAGTCAAATAGTCAACAATATTGAAGTTTAAACAACAGAAAAATAAGGGCTGTAAATGGACAGCAACAATAATTCAAATCATAGTGTAAATGTGTTCAAGAAACTGAACATCGTTGATAGCAAATAACACATTCTAAAAATAATCGGACATACGATTCTTCATAGCAACAATAATTCTACAACAATAAATGTTAGCAGATTCTTTAATGGCAAGGAAAAATTCAGATTAAAAATAGAAAAAAGGACAGTTGAGCCAGGTCAGTTTAAGCCCTCATTTTTTAACGCCTGTGCCTAGTTCCAGGTGCGCGCCTAAGAACCATTTTTACAAGAAAATCCCAGATTTGTGCCTAAGCCCCCACCAGGCGCTATAGGCACGCCTTACTACGCCCGAGCGCCTAGGCGCACGCTCCAGGGGCTTTATTAATCTCTATATGATATGGTAACATGTGCTGCACCATCATTCCAAACAATGACATAAATTTCATTCGCATAACACTTATAGGTCTATTGTTTGCATCAAAAATGATGTACTACAATTCTTTTGGATACTTACCAGAAAAGAAGCAATACCACGCTCACCTCTTTTACTTTATCTTTTTGACATACCTATAGTTGATATATTAAACAAAAAAAAAATTAATACATATTTATACTACACGACCATTTATTGGCCAAGAATACTTAAAAGAACCGCATATATATATACCTATATATATATATATATATATATATATTAATATTCCTAACCATAAGCGGATAAAAAATGATGTACATATGAAACAAACTATAAACAAACTAAAGGTAAAGCAACAACCCAAACATCCCAGCATATATTGAACTTTAAACAAACTAAAGGTAAAGCAACAACCCAACATCACCTCTATTCGCCTTGGGGTTTGTAGCCATGGGGTAGAGGATGCCGCAGATTTGTTAGGGTTCGAGATAATAAGAGAGGTTGCGCTGGTTAGTTTTTGTTGCCGTGGGTAGAAGATCTTCTGTGTATGTCTTCTCTTCTAGTCACCTTGTGCTTTCATTATAACGGACCAGTCTGTCGGGTTATGGTTTTATGAAAAGCTTAGCCACGCAATTTGTCAAAAGAATTCTTAACACGTATTGAATTTCAAAATTATATAATAATCAACCAACCGTACACCGAACTTTAATGGTTGTTGCCATAGTATTGAATGGTCATTTCTTGGAGTAAATAGCCGTTTATAAAATTTGTCAACCATGTTTCGTTGGATGGCCGTTCCAGTTGTTACCTGAAACGACCATTTTTCATACAGCGTGGCTTTAGAAAGTGAAGGATGTGTGCAAAGATGTTGCCGTTCCAATTCTTATATATGTTGTAAAGTGTTGCTGTTTATCATACTAAACATGTTGGCAAGTTAATATAAACATGTATTTAGTAAATCAGTGCGTGATAAAATTACGAGAAGAATTTCAAAATTTGTGACATCGATATCTTGAGTTTTGAAATTGACAACTGTATTGTTAGATGTTTAAATGAAACTTTATGTTTTATGTATTTTAGTATGTATAATCTGAACTTAAATGACTGAAGTAGTATGTATGTATGTATGTAATTAATATGTGTATCATTAGATGTAAACATTAGTATAGATAGGATTGAAAGATATATAGGTCAATATGGTCGAGTACAAGGCTGCATCAAAGGAAAACAAGGCTGCATCAGAAAGAACAAGGCTGCAAACTTGTGGAAATCAAATGGGTTAGCAAATATCTCATCAAAACAGCAGCAAGCAAGAAGTAAAATAGGCGGGACAAAATGTGAAAAGACAACTATACCCCTGACAGTTGAAAAACAGTTTCTTGGTGCCAAAAATTATGCAACCGGTGGCAGTTAAAAGACCAAACAAACAGACACACTGTTTCGATTAATAACTGTCAAGGATCATGTCGTTTACTTAAGTATATATATGAGTAGTATGTTTCATTTGTAATCACCAAGATTGTTCCGAATAAGATCAATCCATTAACATTAGTTTTCTGTCCAAAAAGTATCGGTTATTCTAGTTATTATTGTTTCATTGTTATCCAGTTATCGTTTGTTCATTGTTCGAACAAATCAATTCAGAAAAACCTTATTAAATTTCCGTTGCAAATCAGTTCTATAGGCCAAAAAATCTGGTATCAGAGCCAGCTTGTTTTTCTGAATCAAATCATCATTCGTTTATCTTTCATTCAATCGAATCACTATGTCTAAAACATCAGAAACATCAATTGTCACATCAGTGAGGAACAACAGAATTCGTATGAGAAACTGAAGGAACAGAAGGGAGGCAATGAGAAGAAAAAGAATCGATACAAAGAAGTGCTATTATTGCCATGAACCCGAGCATTTAATTAGTACATGTAATATGAAGGAAAGGGATGAAAATGCTCTACTAATCAAGGATGCTATTGATACGGGTATTAGTTATTATCCTATTGAGAAATTTGGTAGTGGTAATGATTATATCTTGTATGGGTCCGATAATCAAACATGGAAGGATATATGGTATGTAAGTCCAAAATTCATAATCATGTTGTTGGTAACATAGATCATTTTCTGAAAATAAGAAGATCATTTGGTGTAGAAAGTCGTTTTAAAGATAAATTTGTGTTCGTAAGAGGAATTGGAATGATTGATATCATAGTGTATGATCATTCTTTAATCATTCCAAATGTATTTTACTCTACGGACATAGAGGAAAACATTTTAAGTCTATCTCGATTGAAACTACAAGGTTTCATAGTTAAATTGGAAGGAAACAAGTGTTATGTGCAAAACATGTTCAAAAAGGAGAGTATACAATTCGCAAATGTGAAAGAAAATAGAGAGCCAAAAGAAACTATGTTGAATGAATTAAAGTTAGAAGAAAAGAAATATGAGAAAATGAAAGAGGAGTATTTGAATCAATACTTTGAAGAATCAGATATTGATTCAGAAAATAATATGAAAAAGATGGAGAATATAGTTCATGAGATCAACATATATTCTATGGAAAAGTGTATGGAATTCTTAGATATCATAGAAGATATAGAATATCCTTGGGCACATAAGGAATTATTGAAAGATCCTTTCTTGAGGATGGTTGATTGGTTCTTAAACTTTTACTTGAAAGTAGAAAATCGGCCAATACCTCCAAGATTGGAAAATGGGAAAAGGATATACTTGTTTGATTTATATGTGTTAGTAAAGAAAGAGGGTGGACACCAAAGAGTATCAAAGTATAATTTGTGGGTAGTCATTGCAAAGGAATTGGGCTTGAACTATAAAGATAAAGATATTGTAAGAATACTTTATGCCCAATACTTAGACGTCTTCGAATGGCAATACTGTGTGAAAACCGTGGCAAGACAAAACCAACAGGGGAGTTCAAACACTGAAATAAGGGACAACCGTGTACAAATGCAAGAGGAACCAAGTGTAATGCCAATGTTGAACAAGAATGCCAATTCAATTGAAGAAGACTATGCTCTCTACATGGGCGGAGACTGGATCACTGCAAAGAAATTAATGAAGAAGAGAAAGTATGACTTCACAAGAGTTGAACAAGCATTACAAAAAGCAATCGAGACCTTGCCCAAGAACATGAAGAATACAAGTTTAATTTAGGGGCAGGTGTTTTATGTTTAAATGAAACTTTATGTTTTATGTATTTTAGTATGTATAATTTGAACTTATATGACTGAAGTACTATATAGGTATGTAATTAATATGTGTATCATTAGATGTAAACATTAGTATAGATAGGATTGAAAAATATATGGGTCAACATGGTCGAGTACAAGGCTGCATCAAAGGAAACAAGGCTGCATCAGAAGAAACAAGGCTGCAAACTTGTGGAAATCAAATGGGTCAGCAAATATCTCATCAAAACAGCAACAAGCAAGAAGTAAAATAGGCGGGACACAATGTGAAAAGACAACTATACCCCTGACAGTTGAAAAACAATTTCTTGGCGCCCAAAATTATGCAACCGATGGCAGTTTTTAGACCAAACAAACAGACACACTGCTTTGAATAATAACGGTCAAGCATCATGTCGTTTACCTAAGTATATATAGGAGTAGTATGTTTCATTTGTAATCACCAAGATTGTTCCGAATAAGATCAATCCATTAACATTAGTTTTCTGTCCAAAAAGTATCGGTTATTCTAGTTATTATTGTTTCATTGTTATCCAGTTATCGTTTGTTCATTGTTCAAACAAATCAATTCAGAAAAACCTTATTAAATTTCCGCTGCAAATCAGTTCTATAGGCCAACATGTATATGGTATGGGATGTAGTTAGATATTGTTGTTTCAATATTATTGTATTAAACTAATTAAATTCATTTGGCTATGAATTAGCTTTGAAAAGATTTTTTTTATCTATTTATAATAGAGAATAAATATTGTTGATCAATACTCCACATGTATTTTTGTATTTGGATCAATTTTGTGGGTAGACATGTAACATTTCATTGTCATAGAATAAAAGCAGGAACCACAGAACAAATAAGAATCAATCAATCTCTCCACATAATCAGGGTCTTCATGCCCTCCATTTTCCTAATAACATTTGAAATCATCATGTTTTGACCCTCTCATGCTACCCCCCAAACTGGAAGCCAAATTTGCTTCAATAACATCATATAAAAGCACATTATTCCCATGGGGGGTTGCATGTCCATTGTCAATAAAAAACTAATCAAGAAACACAAGAACTATGCCAAACACATAGCCCCATTCCGTCACAACCATCAAACCACTAAAAACCTTATTGGATCCAAAAAATACCGTCGGCCGGTGCAAGTGCTCAAAGACTCGTCTGGAAGCGATATTTTCAAGCGATACCGCTTTGGAAAAGAGCTTGGGAGAGGTGAGTTTGGGGTGACGTACGCGTGTCAAGACAAGGAGAATGGGGAGAACGTAGCGTGCAAGAAGATATCAAAGAGTCGGTTGCGGACGGAGATTGACATCGAAGATGTTAGGAGAGAGGTTGAGATTATGAGACATTTGCCGGTGCACCCTAATATTGTGAGGTATAAAGACGTGTTTGAGGATAAAGAGGCTATTTATTTGGTGATGGAACTTTGTGAGGGTGGTGAGTTGTTTGATAGGATAGTCGCTAAAGGTCATTATACCGAAAGAGCTGCTGCTCGTGTTACCAAAACCATTGTTGAAGTTGTCCAGGTTATTATACTTTTTATTTCTTCTTTTTTTAGGTATAGATTTAGCGACAGGATGATGGAGATCTCTTATAAGAATATTACCAATGAGACATACAAGAAGGCTGATCATTCCCTAATGTAGATTTTTTTTTAATTTATAAATGGGTAATTTACATATGATAGGATGCCATAATTAAGCAACTTTTTATACAATGACACATGGGTATGACATAACTAGATGTTGCAATATAAATTCCATTTTCAGTCACATTTTTTAAGTCATCTTTTTTGAAAGATTTGTGACTAGAGAAGAAGACATTGTAACCTCTAGTTGAAAATAACTCATCTCAATTAAATAAAAAAAATAAATCTAGTCTTCATGTAATCTACCACAAAACAATGTAATTTAGACTTTTGTAATTACCAAATAACTACCCATTGAGTTTCTTTCCTCGTCAAGAATTCATCTCTATACATGATTACGATCGTTGGTTATGTAGGTATGCCACAAACACGGGGTAATACATCGAGATTTGAAGCCTGAAAACTTCTTATATGCTAACCGAGGCGAAAATGCTTCTCTAAAAGCAATTGATTTTGGTCTTTCTATCTTCTTTGAACCTGGTATGTGTATATTTGATTAGTTTGTAGATAATCTTGTATCATAAATTGATGATTTTGTCGTCGTGGTAGATCAACGTTTCAAGGAAATAGTAGGAAGCCCATACTACATGGCTCCAGAGGTTCTTAGACGGAATTATGGTGCAGAAATTGATATCTGGAGTGCTGGTGTCATTTTATACATATTATTATGTGGAGTTCCTCCTTTTTGGGCAGGTACAATCACCATAATATATAGAATGAGAAAAAGTTTGTTGTTATTTGTTATTTATGAAAGTTAATTATGGGTCATGTACATTGTATAATTTCTTATATATGGAGGTGTTGCATGTAACTAGCACAGAAACTGAAGAAGGAATTGCAAAGGCGATTATTAGGGGTGAGATCAATTTCCGAAGAGATCCTTGGCCTCGTGTCTCCGATGATGCCAAGAACCTCGTCAAGGGAATGCTGGAATCCGATGCAAGAAAGCGCCTCACCGTCGAACAAGTCCTCGGTATGTATGTACCTAATGCGTATGTGTTTGTACGTTCCACTTGTTCGCTAACGGTAATTTCGTTATTTTATCATGTCTAGTTTTTCAAAGATAGTTTCTAGTTCATGGGTATTATTATTTGAAAATTTGTTCAAACTATCGGGGGCAGAGCATGGCATAGCAAGCGGCCCCCGCCATTTTTTGGTTCAGTGTAGATTTTCCCAAATTTCGTCCAAAAATTTTGTATATATTAAATCCAGCTACCTACTGATTTGGGAAAAAATATGGGTCTCGTGACTTTCGGCCCTCACTATATAAAAGTTTAAGCTCCATCACCGCATACTATAACAAACTCATTTTCTTGTCTCTTTAGGAGTAATTTAGTAAAATTACCTATGTTGAAACTAGAGTTTTAGCTTAATAGTGTTGTCCATTTATCTTGTGGATGGTGGTTCAAACTTCAAAAGAAAATACATGCATAAAGGGATATTAAATTTACTTTTATACTCATAGGAAGCCGGTGGATACAAAATGCGGATAATGTCCCTGATATCCCTTTGGGAGAAAACGTTAGAGCAAAAATACAACAATTCTCTCTAATGAACAAGTTCAAAAAGAAAGTCATCAGGGTAAGTTCTTTGATTATTTTAATCATCATTTTGACCTCAAAAAATCAAATTCTTTGAAATTAATTTGACATTTTTGCCCAATCAATTCAGCTAGTAGCGGAAAATTTGCCCAATGAACAAATAGACGGGTTAAAAAAGATGTTCCATGACATGGACAGAGACAATAACGGTGCACTCACTTTCGAAGAGCTCAAGGATGGTCTAACCTCAATCGGCGACCAACCTGTCGCTGATCCTGATGTTCAAATGTTCATGGAAGCGGTGAGTACTTACTCTAGGTAACGTTTTTGACCCATTTTACCAGGATCATGATTTACTTGTGTGTATTTTCTTTTGTCGAAAGGCGGATCTTGATCACAACGGGATGCTAAACTGTGAGGAGTTTATGACAATTGTGGTCCACCTAAAAAAGATTAACAACGAAGAACAACTTCGTAAAGCTTTCCACCATTTTGACAAGAACCACAATGGGTACATCGAGTTTGATGAGTTGAAAGAATGTTTGTTTGATGGGAACATGGATCCGCACAAAGAAAAGATGGTCCACGAAATCATAGTTGATGCCGATCTTGATAAGGTTCGACTTCAATATCAAAGGAGTTATTTAAACCATCAAAAGATAAACATATTTTGAGTTTGATAAATTCTTTAAAGAACAAGTATTAAAAATTGTTAACTAGCTAGGTTTCTTTAGAATACTACTAAAATGAGTATGCCACAAGCAACATCTCCATAAAAAATATGTTTCATGTTGATCTTGATCAAAGATCGAAAATGTTTTGTTGTAGATGTCGCAGTAAGGCTAATGGGTGTCGGGAGTGGCACCCCCCGCCACATCGGACCAACACCCCGAACACCGCCTCCTAGGCGCCTTTGAGGGGCACCACTGAATCCTTCGCCACCCCACTAATGAGTGCCAGCGGGTGTGAATTGGTGGAGTCCACAACTTTGCACCAATCAACATTATCCCTTTTTTAATTCATAGTTAAGGGGCTTTATTCCACACCATGTTAGTGAGTTTGTGGGTTAGTTAAAACACGTTACCTAGCAACGTGGCATTGACATATTGCATGAGGGCTTTATTCCCCTACTTTTGGCCAACTTTACAATGGACATGCCACATTTAGCTAGTAAATGTGGCATTAACAACAAAATGACAAAACATGTCTAATCTTATATTGGCTATTGCATGACAAAAAAATTTAAATGGAGACTCCACAGTTGGTAAGTGTGGCATAACCATTTCTAATATCTTCTCAAAAAAATACACCTTGTCAACAGATGTTTTGTAAATTATTCATTTACAGGAAGAAAAAAAAAGAGGTTGATCAATCGTTTTGTGTCGATGTAGGATGGACGGATCAGTTACCAGGAGTTTTCAGCCATGATGACAACAGGAATGGATTGGAAAATGGCTTCTAGACAGTATTCAAGAGCAATGCTTAATGCAATTAGCATGAAGATGTTTAAAGATCATTCTGTATCATCGATAACATGAACGGGTTATGTTTTCGAGTGGTATATATATGTGTAGTGTGATGGAACACAACTTAAAACAAGGCAAACCCTTCTCTGGTAATGAATGGCGAATCCGAAACAAGGATGCTATTTACGTTGTCGTGCGGTTAAAGTTGTGCCTCAATGTGAAAAATGCTGAAGAGGATAGCTCAAAACTGTAAAACTGTACCTCAAATGCATATAAGCTTTTAGTTAGTTTATCTTGTTATCTCTCGTTTTTTGTAGATTGGTAGTTCTCACAAGTTTTTTATATGAACCAAATTTGTAGGTTAATACTAATAGAATTTAAGTGTAACAAAACACATATATTGAACAATTCAAAATTTTCAAGGAGACCCAAAACATATAATTAAGGGGCTGTTTGGTTGATTAAGTGCTGAATCATTAAGAGGTCTGAATGGTTAAGAGGTCTGAATGGTTAAGTGCTGAATCATTAAGTTGGACCTATTAATGGTTAGTTTTCTTGTCCCACATTGGTATGAGAGTTTCATTAAGGTTCAGCATAGTTCAGTGCTTAATGATTTAGTGCTTAATGGTTCAGCAACATCTCAAGTCTTAATGATTCAGCCTTAACCATTCCATTCAGAGGCTGAAACAAACGCGCTGAATGCTGAATCATTCAGCACTGAATGGTTAAGAGCCTCATTAAGAGGCTACCAAACAGCCCCTAAGTCTATTTACACGCCATATAATTCTGTGGTATCATCAGATCAATCCGAAGAATGAGATTGCAACCGTTCAGATCACGAAACTCTCGTCAAAGAGACTATATATCATGCATTCTACCTCTCATAACAAACAAAGCACCACTGAAGACTCTTAGTCTCTTAGAACAATGCCTTCACTAGAATACTTTATCTTCATTAGCATCTCTTTTAAGCTACACGTTGATAGAACCTTTGATAGACCATCATAACCCATCTTTTAAGTTAGGTGAAACACATCTTAGGCAGAATATATTATTGGTTATTAGGAATGTCCGCCTCAAATATCACCATCACATTTTGGACATGTGTATGAAAGAATATTTTTTCCATGGTTAAGGCTACTGGGTAAGCAGACTAGAGGAAGGGAGACGGGGGAGACGGGGGTGGGGGGCGGTGTTTGGGACGGGGACGGGGGCGAGAGACGGTGGTGTTGGCGAAAGATGATTGGCGCTGCATTGTGATTGGTCCGTCCGTTGTGTTCTTGGGGAGACGGGGGAGACGGGGGAAATGAGGGATGGGGGTGCGGGGCGGTAGTTGGGACGAGCGGGACGGTGGAGACGGTCTCCGACCAGCCTAAGTGTGCTTGAGGGTGAGCATTTCATGATGGTTGGCCTGTTGGGACATGTCCACTCGGGCAACCAAAAATAAATCCACTCCTAGTCTGTTTTTCTTTATGCTGTTGGGGCAAACCCCACCTAAGGTGATGAATTCTAACGGCTGTGTGTGTGACAACTTAGCCACTCTCACTGCGTTACTTCTGTTCACATTGTAAAGAACATCTTGTGTCAAATACGTGGACGCATTAGTTGTGGATGAAAGGATATGTCTTTAGTGGGAGTAATCCATGAGTGGCCTCTTGAGAGTTTCTACTTGTTGACAAAGCAGACCATATTGGTTGGTATGAGAAATCATATCTTACAAATGATATTAGAGTAGCTCATGTTTGTTTTTTTGTTTACGGTAGTGGAGCAAACCTAATCAAGGATGATAAGACTCGAGGGGTGACATCTTTGGTGAATTTCCCATCATTTGGTTATGATCATAGGAGAAGGAATGACCAACCTCATATATCATAAAGGCATTTTGGGCACAGTAGTTGTGGATAAAAAGAAAACTTAATAGTTAGGCGTGCTTGAGTGGGAGCATCCATAATGGGTGACCTAGTGAGAAGTTTCCACTTGGGGAAAAAAAAGAAAAGAAAGTTAAGCGCAATGTTTTAAACGTTAAAGAGTGTTTTAAGTGCAATGGCTATGATACATTGCTTTCTGTTTTTAATTATTATGTCTGGTAATTTTGTAGCCAACACAATTTAAAAACATCATGACTAAGTCCAAAATAATGATACATGCATATCACTTCTTAATTCTTCTCACACTTCTCACAAAAATATAGCCTTTGTAGTTTGTAGCATGTTTTCTATCTCTTCTTGAGAAACAAATGAGCTATTTCTTTGCAACATTGTACTCTAACTTCACCATTTATAAAGGGTTGGGTTGGACATTGGGTTGGGTTTTAAAATTAAAAAAACAATAATAAAACAAAACCTATATATACACACCATAATTTCATTCTTTCACAACCCAAATTCTCTTCTTAGACTATCATTTTTTCTTAAATTCCTTACCCAAATCTCTAACCTATTTTTTATACCACAATTAAGGATCACAAATTATATCTTCCTCCCAATTCATCCGATGACTTAGATATGTGGTAGCGTAGAATTTTGTGAATATCGCCGCCCAAGCCAAAGTTGAAGACACGGCAACATCAAAAACAAATGCATGCCACGTGATCATGAAAAAGTGAAAAAGCTCTCCAGGTCCTATTGGATTATTATTTTGTCGTTAACCCAAAATACGATGCGGATATGTTTCGATCAAGATTCCGCATGTATAAAGGATTATTTTTGAAACTTGTTGAAGACATTGATTCCAAATTTGAATATTTTGCGTAGAGTGGAGGATGAAAAAGAGTTTTATGGCTTTGCAAAAATGTTTATCGGTGATTAGACACCCCGTAATCCGTAAACCTCCTGACGAATACAATAAGTATTTTCGTATGTCCGATCGGACTTCACGTGAATGCCTGGCATAGTTTTTCCATACCATAATGCAGTTGAATGATAAAGAGTTTTTACATAGACCAACAAGCCACGACATTGTACTTTGGTATCAAGCACAAGAAGAAAGACATGATCACATTATGGGTATGCTCAATAACATTGACTATACATATATCGTTTGGAGAATGTGTCCGACCATGCTGTGTAGCTAATTTATGTGAGGTGATTACCAATACCCAACGATCATGTTTGAGGCGATGACCGCAAAGATTGTGGTTTTGGCATATGTTATGTGATGCACCGGCTTAAACAATGATATCAATGTTCTCCAACAATCTCGATTATTTACCGCCAAACAACTTGGATTACGCCTAAATGTCCATTGCATGTAAATGGGTGACAATACAAATGTGGATACTATATTACCGATGGTATCTACCCAACGTGGTCAACGTTTGTAAAATCGTTCAATATCCAACCGACGCAAAGGAAAAGAAGTTTAAAATGGTAAAATAATCAGCAAGAAAAATATGTCGAGCTTCCTTTCGGCATGATAAAAGCTAAATGGGGCATAATTAGGTGACCCACTTGGGCTCATAAGTAGACAAAGAGTAGGAACACGGTGTATGCGTGCATCATTTTGCACAATACGATCTTAAAGGACGACGGAAAGGTGATATCACCGGCCTATATATGGGATCCTCCAATCGCACCAATGGTTGACGATAATGTCCATTCAGAGTTGTACGATTTATATACACCTGTCCGAATTCAATTAGATATAGGGGAGCATATTGCAATTCAAGACGCCCCGTAAGCGAAACCGAACCAGGAGTAGTTTAATTAGTTATTTTTATGTAATTCTTTTATTTAGTTTTAGTTATTTTTTATTTATTAATGAAATTAAATTTAGTTTTTTTAAAATAACAACAACCGTACCCAGCCAAAATTCCATCCATAGACAAGTTATTAACAGAGTCTGGGGATGGTGAGATGTAAGCAAACCTTACCTTTATCCATAGTCACAGGGATAGAGAGACTGCTTCCAGAGAGACCTCGGCTCTAAAAATGACAAATAAAAAATAATAAGAGGTTGCCAATCTCCAACAAAAACAGATCAAAGATTAAAGTATGAATAAGTTTACTATAGACGTGTATACGCACAAGTCTACAAAAACATGCAAGATAACCTAACAACTATGAAATTTAGGTCTAAAGTGCAACTAAAACGTAAGTATATGTACCCTTCCCTTAAACGTGCTTAACCGTAATCCTATGTCTTCACGAACTCCTATCCTGGACCATGCCCATAGAGAGGTGCAACTTTATAAAATCATATCTAATACGTTTATCCTAAGTCAGTTTGGGTCTGCCTCTACTCCTCCTCCTATCCGTAGTGACGCTTTCGGATGCTCTAACTGTTGTCTAATGTCTCCTCTTCACATGTCCAAGCCATCTCAATCTTCCCTCCTTATCTTATCTTATCTTATCTGAAAATACTAGCCACCCGCAATCTTACCCTAAATACCTCATTTCTTATACGATCTAACCTTGTGCCCACACATCCATCTCAACATCCTCATCTCAGTTACCTCCAGGTTACATGTTTGTGTCTTATTGATGGCCCAACAATCGGTGTCGTATAAGATAGTCGGTCTAACTACAACCCTATAAAACTTCCCCTTTTAATTTAGCTGATGACTGCTTGTCACACAATACCTCAATGGTTGCTTTCCATCTACACCAGCATATGCCTGAACACGTTGGGCTACGTCACTTTCTATCTCCCATATCTTTATTTAAAGGATCCTAAGTACTTAAATTTGGTTGACTGCGGAACAACATGACAATCAATGGTGATCTTGGCGTCTTCATCATCAGTTGCACCACCAAAGTCGCAATAGAGGTACTCCGTTTTTGAACGACTAATCCTTAATCCTATGCCCTCAAGAGCTGTACGCCACTCCTCTAGCCTAATATTCAAGCGATGTTTACTCTTCACAACACAATATCGTCTACAAAAAGATTACACCACAGAAGCCTCTCCTGAATAGACTTGGACAACTTATCCAAGACTACAACGGGCTTAACACAGACCCTTGGTGTAAGCCTACCTCCATAAGGAAAAAAATCTGTATCCCCCACTAGCGAGCGAACACTAGTTTCAGCCTTGAAATACATATCCCTATTTCGTTAACTGGGTTAAGTCAGTATCGTTAAGTTAGGGGTAAAATCATCCATTTACCTCAAATATTTCCTGTTAAAATATAATAATTAATGTTATACAGCTTACATATTCTGTATTAAAAAACTGTTGAAAAGAAGTTTCGAAGGTTACAAATTGAAATAATCTTGATAAAACAAATCTGAAGAAATCGAGTCTGGGCAAATCCAGAAGAAATCAGAAAGTTTCATCAACCAAGATAAGAAAAGAGACTAGGAAATATCACAATCGACTACCTAGATCACTCGATCAACGAAACATAAGCATGCGAAACATAAACTATGCACCAACAGAAACAAACTAGGCATGATATTTGGATAGAAGTTTGGATCAATACTTTATATCAAACAAACAACACCACAGGTTTAACCTGAAGACGGGTTTGTCTGAAAAGAAGACATGGAGCAGAAAGCATCACAAAAGGATTGAAAATGCAGTGGATTTTATAATCAAATATCATGTTTCTCTTCAAGAACAGTGCCTTCAAGAACGCTGGGTTTGAATTTAGGGTTTATAGTGGATTGGGGAAAATTTTGGGCTTCTGCATCTTGCTCGTGTGTGTAGATGAGAAGGGTGCAGGTGGTTTGTTTGTGTGTGAAAGGGAAGAAATGGGGAAGAAGACAATTGTGGGAAACAATGAAGAAGGGGGGGGGGGGGGGGGAAGAGACAATGATGGGTCTGATGCCAACAATGGTGGGGGGAAAAGAAAACCATGGATCAGATATCAGGGACTATTCAAATAATTTTTAAAGTTTTAGGCTGGATTGGCATATTGACCCAAACCACAGGGACAATTTTAATAATTAACTCTTAATTATGTGAGGGTATGTAAAAGAAATAGAGTTGTGCCCCTACTACCCTTTTCAGTGTGAATAAAGCAATCAAACAACAATAAAAGAAAAAAAAAAAAAAACAAGAAGTCACTATCTGGGTTTTTTTTTTTTTTTTTTAATAACTAAATTCTCACACTCATTTTACACCAATTTTTTTACACCCCTTAGACCTCAACCTATGACATTTCTTCCAAGACACATTTGTCTCTATCACATTCACTACAAGGGTGAGAGATAATATAAAATGCCCCCATCCAGTCTTGAACCTATGACTAGTCATTATGAAAGTGCACCACAACCTACTACACCACCACCCCAACGCAAGATTGAGATGATATAATGGGTACAATTGTCCGTAGCCACGTTTCATGTTTTATGAACTCTAGTCATGAGCCACGTTTTATTGGTCACATAAGTAGACGTGCTCCTAAACAACCTCCTCGGTTGAAAAAAAATGTAATTTTAAATACTCAAGACACTGAAATAAATTAAAAGATACAATTTATCTACATATTAATCAAAGACACTTCAATAGTGTCTTTCTTTTAATATATATATATATTGGCCACTAACTTTTAGATTAACTTTATTTTCTGTCACTAACTTTTAGTTTAACTTTATTTTCTTCTAATTTGATCACCAAACTTAGACTAACAAACTTTTAGCTTTTAGGATTTGTAACTATGGCCACTAACTTTTAACTTAACTTTATTTTCTTCTAATTTGACCACCAAACTTTTAGCGTTTAGGATTTAAAACTTTGACCACGAAACTTTTAGCTTTTAGGATTTCAAACTTTGACCACCCAACTTTTTTAAACTTGCATTGCACTTTGGCCAAACTTTTAGCTTTTAGGATTTCAAACTTTGACCACCAAACTTTTAGCTTTTAGCGCGAGTATTTTTTGAAGCCCACGCGAGAATAAACAATCACTTAATATTATCTTTTATGTTCACAAAACCCTCCACGCAACAGTACTCCCACAGCGACGCGCGATCTTTAACGTCCGTCAAACACTCAACGCAACAGGAGCTTCCGCCGCAAAACGCGGGTAATAAAATCCTAGTTAATTAATGAATTAATTGCCACATTAGTACATTAGTTTAGTTTTTAGTTCTTTTAACAATAAAATGTTATCTATCTAACTTAAGCTAAACTACATTTTTACACAGATTTAAACCTGAAACTTCATCTTTAAACGGCAGAACCCTCTAAAAAATAGGTTTACCTCATATTAGCCATACAAGTTTATTTAGAACGTAAAACTCTGGTTTATAAATAAGGGAAAAGGATTTATATACTCTAAATTATCGTCTATTGGCGATATCACTCCGAACTTTCACTTTGGTCAATAGCACTCCCAACTTTCAACTTAGTTTGTTCCATCACCCCCAAACTAACGGAGGTCTAACCTGGTTACTCTTTGTGGCCAAAATATGAAAAACCAAAACTTTTATGCGGCCAAAGTATAAAAAACTAAAACTTTTATATGGCCAAAATATAAAAACCAAAATTTAAGAGGCATTTTTGAAACTTATTATTATTACTAATTTTTTTTAAATTCTATAGTGGAAGGGTGTTGGTGGTGGTGGTTTAGAGAGAGAAAAGGATGGGGGTGGGTCTCTTACCGGAAGAAAGAAGGAAGGGGGGGGGGGGATTTATAAACTTTTAAAATAATAATAATAATAATAATAATAATAATAATAATAATAATAATAATAAGTTTCAAAAATGTCCCAAAGTTTTGGTTTTTATATTTTGGCCATGAAGACTAACCAGGTTAGACCTTCGTTAGTTTGAGGGTGATGGAACAAACTAATTTGAAAGTTGGGAGTGCTACTGGCCAAGTTAAAGTTTGAAGTGATATCCGCCAACATGCAATAGTTGGGAGTATTAAAATCCATTTTTCCTATAAATAATTTCATTCACATTCTTTCTCCACCAAGAATGTTCTTAAAAAAAATCGACTATTGAAATTGAAGTATTTAGCTTTCACATAATTTACATGGTTCAAAAACCGACCGTTATTTCAAGGTGAACGAAGTACTATGACACAAAGAGCCACAAAATATAACATAATGCGAAAAATATAACACAATGTTGAAGCAAAAAAGACACAATAAATCGCAAAAATGACACAATGATGAAAATAAGAAAAAGACACAATTGTTACATAAAAGACACAAAAATATAACGTAAGTTCTAAAAACTACAAACTAAAAATCAAAAAAAAAAAACCTGAAAACTAAAATCGTAGGGTTCGATGAGATGGTTTTTAACATCGCTTGAACGAGTTCAATCTATTCTATATATATTGCAAAGCTAATAATCCTACATGTCATAATATTAAGCAATCTCTGTTTTGAGAGATGTCACATGGGATGTGATGTGGCAACTCTAGACCAATTAAAAAAAAGGAATAAATATGGTTTACCTAATCTATTAAATACCTAATCTACTAAATGTAAATATTAAACATTTATTATTTTCTCTCTCATGTTTCCTCCCATAACTTTTAACGTTAATGTCTTTTATATACGAGTTTTTTTAAAGAAAAAAATTACACCAAATTAACGAGCGTTTTATTATCTTTCCAACGAGTACAATAGTGCTATATAAAAACGGAGAAAAAACGACTATTTTTTGTAACCCGACAGGTATTGTGTCAGGTTTGGGATTAGTTTAAAAAAAATTGTGGGTTTGGGTCGGGCCTGGGATTAGATGATACCCGACCCAATTACCAGAAACTACATACCCAAATACCCGAACTATATACCCGATCATATACCCATGATTTTTTTAACGTATCACATAACCCTTAGACTAATGCGTTCGATATTTCAACAAATAATTTTTCCTTATTTCATGTTAGTTCTTTTTAGAATGATTGATACAAACTTCCGAATTCATTTGACATTATATAATATTTTGTAATGGCACTAGATTTATACCCCGGCGCAGAGATTCGTTTTTTTTTATATTAAAATATGATAACTTATGACAGAGATTTGTTTAAAATAAATATAATAATAATAAATAATAATAATATTCAATAATCATATATTGGCAAGTCATTAATTATGTTGTTATATTAGATATTTTATTATGTTATATTAGATATTTCAACGGGACGCTCCCGGGATAAAAATTAGTATAGTATATAATAATATTAGATTTTCACAACCCCGGGACGCTCCAGGGGTAAAAGCTAGTTAGCATATGTTTCATAATTTTCCTACTCTACGACTTATTATTTTTCTTATGTATTTGATTTTAACCACTCATTTTATCTTGTTTTTTGTTTTAATCTTGTCCATTGACTGGTCGTCACATGCCCAAATCCAAATCATCGTCTTAAATTTTCATGGGATTCCTTATCTTTTTTTTTTGAACGGCAAATTTCTACTCGGGACTTGAACCCATAACCTCCCCTTAGTGTTCCTAGAAGCTAGCTTTGCTTCTATCATTGGGCCACCAACCCCAATGGCGGATTCCTTATCTAGATCACCACATGTTTGATCTCCTCAATCAACACTCTATTCACTACAAATAAATACCCTCAAGAAAAGCTCTGCATTTACATATCTTTCTACAATTTCTTAAAATCTTATGATCAGTTGTTGATCACCCATAATTGTTGTTAACTGTCTTAATCGATATCTTGTTGGATACCGAAATTTTTCTTGCTCGATTCGTAGCACGCTTTTGCTACGTGTTTATATGCCTCCACCTGTTCGACCATTTGCCTCTGTGAAGGTTTTTTATATTATTCGTCAAACAACGTGTGGGATTCATTGGGTTGTAAGATTTAACAACGTGATTGGTGTTATTTAAGGGAGAGATGACAATTGGGTTGGTACCAGGGAGTTCTGGGCGCATAGATGATGACAAGAAAATAACATATTTTAGTAATAAATATGTGTTGGGTTTGACTGTTGTTGCTGGCATTGGTGGTCTGCTTTTTGGTTATGACACAGGTATTCACTTTCCTATTTGGTCATTGTTGATCATACATATCATATCTGTATGTATATTTGTTTCTTTAGAATTTCCAGATCAAGTGGCAGCACACACAGTGTGGCCTCTCATGAAAGAATCTCAGCCTCCTTTTCACAGAGGGGCATGGAGACCAGGGATCGAACCCCTCCGTACTGTGAAGTTCGTTCATTATATTTGCGCAAGTGTGGTTTAAACTTTGTACCTCACCCTGGCCTCACACTTAACCCATGTAGCATTTTCCATTGGTTTATATTTATATGTAAATTAACTATACAAGTCTAATAGGACTTTGGTGCTGTGGACCAAACAGCTTGGTTTAAAAGGTCATGTGATGAAATTTGTACTAGATTTGACGAACTTTGAGTTTGATTGTAATATTGTATGCACTTTGCTGGTTTTGGTCAGCAGAATACTATGCATAATGACTATAATTCACCCAATGTAGTCGTGCTTAATCATTGATATTAAAACATTTGTTTCAGGAGTCATATCAGGAGCCTTCTGTACATCGAGATGATTTCGAGGCTGTTAATCAAAGTAGCTTCTTACAGGTACAAATCAGTTAGCATAATTACTTAACCGTTGGCTTTACTTGATTCAGTTTTTGACTTACAAATTCATTTGTGTTATATGCAGGAGACAATTGTTAGCATGGCTTTACTTGGTGCAATGATATTGGAGCGGCAGCCGGTGGGTGGTTAAACGATGTGCAAGGGCGTAAAAGTGCTTACGCTTATTGCTGATGTGATTTTTGCAGTTGGATCTTTTGTGATGGCGGCTGCAACGGATCCATATGTGCTTATATTTGGTCGTTTATTGGTTGGGCTGGGTGTCGGTATAGCTTCTGTTACTGCTCCAATGTATATTGCAGAAGCAGCGCCTTCGGAAATACGGGGTGGTCTTGTAAGCACCAATGTGCTTATGATCACTGGTGGTCAGTTTCTTTCGTACCTTGTTAATCTTGGTTTCACACAGGTGAGACTTTTGTTGGGCTTTATTATTTCATAATATTTATTGATCTTTTTGTTGACCCGTGTTGTCTCTTCTTGATAGGTTCGTGGGACATGGCGATGGATGCTTGGAATTGTGCTGTGCCCGCTATTCTTCAGTTTGGGTTGATGTTACTTTTGCCTGAGTCGCACGTTGGCTTTACAAGAATGTAAAACATTTTGCATTTTAACTGTATTATAAATGTTTTACCTTCATTTGTGTGTGTGTACAAATATGTTAAATCATATTTTTCTGTTGTGTAGAGAAGTAGTTCTGAGGCAGTTGTCACGCTTTCAAAAAATTTATGATCCTGATCGGTTAAACGATGAACTCCAGCACCTTTCTAATGCTTTAGAGGAAGAACGTAGTGGCAGGAATTCTGTAAGATACAGAGATGTTTTCAGAATTAAAAAATCAGACTCGCATTTCTGGCTGGAGCTGGTCTGCAGGTAATAAAACTAATAATGGACGGTTTGGTAAACGGGTTGGGCAAAATAGGCGCGTTTTGTTTGTTATTGAGTCAACATGAGCCAGTCCGGATTGTTGATGGGTCAAAAGGGGCTACGGTATATGTTGACGCAAAATGGTTTTAGTCCAATTTTAGTTTTTACAAATAATTGGTGTTAATATGACTACCATGTTTTAGGATGAGTTAACCGCACTTTGAGTTACATCTTCTTACACTTTGGAGCTCAAATGGATCTGTTAATTAAAGAGTCAAAAATTGTCACCTCTTGTTATCGGAATAATGTACCAATGCGTTTATTGATTGTATGAAATCTTTACATCAATGTTTTAATTTGCAGGCATTTCAACAGTTCACTGGCATAACACTGTCATGTATTACAGCCAACCATAGTCCAGATGGCGGGTTTTGGGTCAAACCAATTAGCTCTTCAACTATCTCTCATAGTTGCATTAATGAATGCCGCCGGAACAGTGGTTGGAATCTACCTCATCGACCATGTTGGCCGCCGTAAGTTAGCGCTCAGCGTTTTAACAGGTGTCATTCTGTCATTGGTTCTCCTGTCAGTTGCATTCTTCCTTGAATCATATGGAATTACCAGCATGGGCTGGGTGGCTGTTCTCGGGCTAGTCCTGTACATTAGCTCATTCGCCCCAGGGATGGGGCCCGTTCCATGGACGGTGAATTCTGAAATATACCCAGAATCATATCGCGGGATTTGTGGAGGAATGGCTGCTACTGTCAACTGGGTATCAAATTTGATAGTTGCTCAAAGCTTTCTCTCAGTTGCTGATGCGGTTGGAACTGGTATGACTTTTTCAATACTGGCAGTGATCGCAGTGGCTGCGGTTGTTTTTGTGCTTATCTTTGTACGGAAACCAAAGGGTTGACATTCGAGGAAGTTGAGAAATTGTGGCGAATAAGGGCTGGGGTAATCATAACGGTGTAGAAT
>JAUTDX010005399.1:0-24671 GCA_030844895.1 Ambrosia x helenae | reverse complement strand
TACCTATTGTGATGTTTCTGGTATTTGATTGTCAATGATTAACTGAAAGGAACAAAACAGTAACCATAGGCAGGGACCCCAAAATTTTGACATTTGGAACACGCGTATTGGGTTGAAGCAAATCTTGTTTGGGTTTTCGGAAAACTTATACTTGCTGAATTGTATCCAATACCAGGACTGGTGATAGTTAAACATGCATTTTCTTCACAAAATTTTTCAACCTGAAAAACCATCTTTTGATACATTTGCTTGGATCTTATTACCCTGTAAACGATAAAAAAATGTTAGCATTTTTTAATAAGATCTGAAATGTTGTTAACATAAGTTATAAAAAAGAAATATATAAGAAAACTTTTGTCTTACACGCTCATCATTTAGGATCATCTCGATCGAATAATCTTCATTAGGTGTCCTGCGATCAGGTTGTCGCCAAACTCTTATGATTTGAACTCGCAAAACCACGTTATCCCTCATTACATCAAGGTCGCTTAGCATGGTGGTTGCTGCTTGTTCCAATGATCTAAATTTTAAAAACCAATAAGAATGTGTTAAGGTTAGAACAATGTTTGCACAATGTCTAAAAAATTAAGAATTAAGAAAAAAAGAATAAAGTGGAACTTACATTTTCTTGCTGATGTTTCTTTCGGATGTAGTGTTTTTGAGTGAAGTTCTAATTTTCAATGAGTAATTTATAATAAAATGTAGAGTACTTAATTTTAGAAAGTGCCCGAAAATTTGTAAATTTGTATTAATGTTATACAAATCAGAATTCAGAATTCAGATTTGAAAAGAATCAAATGTGTCAGTTATACTTTCCTTTATTATTGTTTGTATTAATGTAAAACCTGTCAATAATATCATATTTTGAATTTTTATAACATTATTAGAAACACTAATCAAGGAAACGATAATTGACCATGAAAGGATGACGAGTTTTTAGTAAACGAATATCACATTTTGTCAAATTCATAGCCATAATTTATGTCTCTGCCTTAATTTAGTGAATTGACTTTTGACTGTTACATCGATTGATTTGTAAAACATTATTACAAATTATCAAATTATAACCACTTTCTAAAACTAAAAGTTCTACATTTAGCCTAATTACAAGAATCATGGACATGGAGGCACATGATGAATTTCTTACAAATAATACCTTTAGCCTAATTGGCGATTTAGAAAATAAATTAGGAAAATCATTTAAATAATTTAAATAGTTTATATGATTTGTTATGTTATTAATGGTGATCAACCTCACAACATTTGGTTAATAGCTTTTAGGATTTGCTTAACTTCATTTTTATGTGATTCAAATGAAAAAAAAAACATGCATAACAACTACCTGAAACTCTTATCATTTCTCTGAATAATATCCCTCAGATAAGCATCAAGAATTCCCATCAAAGCCCTACGATCAAATTATAGGATAAGCCTTTAAACAGCTTAGTAAACAACATGTAAATCTCCAATGATTATGATGAACATTGAATCTCCAAATCGTCTCATGCATAAACATATTCAGAAAACAAATCAACTAATGGAGACAATATACCATATACACATTCAGAAACAGATCTATAAATTTAACCACAAGAAAAAATTTAAAAGATGACTTGTGAATCTGTACATATAATGATATAACACAAAAAACAAATATAATCAAAACTGACCAAACACATAACCACAATCAAAAAGCAAACCGAACAACAACGAAGATATACATATAGCACAATTACCAAACAAAATCGACTAATGGAGGTGATCTAAACATATAAACACAATAAAAAACAGATCTATAAATTTAACCAAATCGAAAATTCAATAAATGGGT
Source organism: Ambrosia x helenae (assembly GCA_030844895.1). Classification (NCBI taxonomy): domain Eukaryota; kingdom Viridiplantae; phylum Streptophyta; class Magnoliopsida; order Asterales; family Asteraceae; genus Ambrosia; species Ambrosia x helenae. The sequence continues at coordinate 22,840 of JAUTDX010005399.1, read as the reverse complement.
CACGAATCTATAATAACAAACAACTGAGATCAAAACTGACGAAAACGTAACCTCAATCAAAATCTAAACAGAAACAACACAAATATACATATTGTCGGTTTGAAGACATGTGAAGTGAAACGAAATAAATTAACCTTCTATAATTGAAATGAAAACTGAAAAAAAAAAGAAATAATCTGACCAAACATGCGAAGTAGATCCAGTGATTTGTTGATTGGTAGGAGATGCAGAGAATGAAACGTACAGAGAATAGGCCGATTGGATAGGTAGGAGACGCAAAGAATGAAACACATGGAGAATAGGTCGATTGGAATTTGGATGTAGAAAAACTGAATTTCAACAAAAGTAGGGTTAGGGTTGAAGCAACGATTTTGTTTAGAAAACTAAGGATGAGAAAAGAAACAAAACTGATGATGACAAAAGAAAAGAGGCGGGCGGCGGGATGAGTTCTTGGATGGAGAGGGTAGGGTTTCAAACTTGGTTTTAGAAAAGTGATGATGACAAAAGAATAAGGCGAGTATCGGATTTCTAAAAGTCAGGTCAGACAAGGATCCTTGGGTCGGGTCCGTCTTTTGTCTTAGGCATTGTATGGTTGACAGTGGAAGCTGACATAGAGCATATGTGGAAGCTCTAGTAAAGGGACAAGTGTCCCCTAGTTACTCATTTATTAGTAGAGGTAGATTTCCTTTGTAGTTTTCCGTTTTATTACTTCTTATATAAAATTGGTTTACAGAATATTAACAAAAATAATTTTAACATAATCAATTTCTTAATTGAAAATTGTGTATCAAACGATTTTCTTTAGTTCTGACACTCGAATTGCTATTTACTTATATTTGTAAAATATTTACATTTTACGTCTTATTTTTTTCTTCTTTTATAGTGTTTATAAAAAAAAGTTATTTATGTCTTATTCGGGCAATTTAGTAATTTAGTTAATTAGTTGTATATAAAACGTAGTGCTGCAATGAGTAATCTATATAAGACACGATTAGATCTGTAAACTGAAACGTACACTATGTGTTTTTTATTTTTTTTTAAATAACTAGAATTAGGAGGCTAGGATCCGTTATTTCTCTTTTTTTTAACATAAAACATATAACTGTGTTATAAACATGGGATATAAAGAAGTTAAACGAGTAGTGTTCATGCTTAAAACTTGTGTTGTTCACGTCATTAGAGATCTGTTAAACCTGCTAAAACACGATTAAGCAGCTCTAATAAAACATAAAAGATATCACGAAAGCCATTACATTATAAACCAGAAAAGTAGAGGTGCACAAAAAAACCGGAACCGGAATTGGAACCCAAAAAAAAACCCGGAACCGTACCCGACCCTACCCGCTGGGTATGCATAGGGTATAGATTTCTATGTAAAAAACCAGACCCGAAACCGGACCCGATTTATACCCGGTTGTACCGGTATTTTTAAATACCCGGAACCGGGTTTTCCGAATACCCGAAACCGGGTTTTCCGAATACTCAAAAAGTATGTGTCAAGCGACGGGACTATTTTAGCATTTTGATGTTGAGGCGGAACCGGGTTTTCCGAATACTCAAAAAGTATACACAAAGAATTCTATAACCGCGTTATAATCATCTAAGTCGCACTACCCTTCGACGTGATTGTATAAAAAGAATTCAATACCCGATATACCCGGGTTTTTTCAATACCCAGTGTACCCGATTTTTTTAATACCCGAAAACGGTTCCATACCCGGAACCGGGTATTGAAAAAACCGGACCCGGGTATTGAAAAACCGGAACTGGTATACCGGGTATGGTTTTTATGCTAGGAACCGGAATCGGAACTGGAACCGGTTCTTTCAATACCCGGTCGAAGTAATACCCGACCATACCCGGAACCGGTTCCATACCTGGAACCGGGTATTAAAAAAACCGGATTTGTGCACCTCTACCAGAAAGCCCATAGAATAAAGGTAAACATACAGGGCCCATGATTTAAAGTCAAAAAGAAATATGGCCCAAACATACACATGGGGGTGTCCAAATAATTTGTAAAAGTAACAAGAGAGAACATTGATTTATTTTATATGGAAAACAATAAAATAAACATAAAAAAAAGGTGCCACCAAATATAATATGTTAATAAAGTCTCATAAAATTCTAAGTAATGTGGTGTTATTCTTTTCAGTTTCTTTGGTTTCCTCATGTTCTGATCTTGAGCACCAGAAATTATATTTTATATTATCATAAAATTAGATACAATGTATTACTGTATCTTAGTGTTATTTGTCATGTAAATAAAGAGATTGTAATTACCTTTATCATAACTAGAAGATATTTTTAACGTACTAGAATTTCTGTTGTACGTATCGTATGCAAACCTTATTATTGTTGACCATAGTCATAATGCATTAGTATCAATGAGGAACATACTGAAACCATAGAAACCAACAGGTGGGATATGAATTTGTCTCTGTCATGTCCATCATGTAGGGTAGATCAGTCAATAGGGACAAATGGGTAGGGGAGGATCCAATCTACCACCCGATTAGCTGCGCCACAAGGTCCTTCTCTTGATCGATTCAATCATGGCTGGTCCACGGGGGATTCAGGAAATTTTACGAGTGCAAAAAAAGGGCCGGGTAAAAACAAGTCGGGTATTAGACTGTTGGAGGATACCCTATATTAACCCATTATCATGTTTTGCAGAAAATTCTTGCGTCCTAAATAATCCAGCAAGCAAACAAATCCTGAATGTCCACAAAATATTAGGAGTAAAAAAAGTGGGCCTACTCATACACAATAATGTTACTCTATAGAAGACATTACATGCAAAATACACTCATTTACATATGTTTTGGCCCATTACAACTAAATTTGTTACACTAAGACAAAATCTTGTCTAGAGCCAATTACTCAACAAGTAATCCATGAGTACTCCCCGCCTAGGTCGAGTACTCGAGGAGTCATTCTTGTGTAGTCTCCGACTATGGTCGAGTACTCGCAACTCTTCTGTCATCCGAGTTAGCATCGTCTACTGACTTTTGCAACCATGCTAAGACTCACTATTACCTTTTACTTGTAGAACAAATTATATGCTTATATAACTAAAATACAAACTACTTCACCCAAAAGTGACCTACTAAGACGCTATGACATGTTTATATCACATGATATTAATAGACTATTTTTTAACTAAAAGAGTAAACAAACTTGTAATTTCTCTCTAATGCATACGAATGATCCGTACTCAGTGATGAAGGTGACCCATTGTCACCAAAAGGGGCCACAATGATCATGAGACCGATATAATCTCCCATTTTTCTTGCCCTACTATCTATCGGCCACAAATCCATATCAAATGATTGGCGTATAATAAGGTCATCTTCGTTCTTTTCCATAGCAAGTCTAAGAGGTCTGAATGGTTAAGAGGTATGAATTGTTAAGCGTTGAATCATTAAGTTGGACCTCTTAATGGTTAGTTTTTATGTCCCACATTGGTAGGAGAGCTTCATCAAGGTTCAGCCTAGTTCAGTGCTTAATGGTTCAGCTACATCCCAAGTCTTAATAGTTCAGCCTTAACCATTCCATTCAGAAGCTGAAACAAACGCGCTGAATGCTTAATCATTCAACGCTGAATGGTTCAAAGCCTCGTTAAAAGGCTTACCATATAGCCCCTTATGGTATGTATGAAAAAGTTAGTATTTTAACATGTAATAACTAAGGTTGTAAACGAGTTTAACTTTTAGTGAACACTTCATTAACCGTTCGGCGAGAAGTTCATTTGCGTTCGTTTAATAAATAAACGAACATAAATAAAAAAATTGTTCGTTTAATAAAAGAATGAACATATACAAAGAAAGTCATGCCTTCTCTAGCTTTGGCACCTTGTACGTGTTTGCATTAGCCTAGGCTCTTTCCCAGGCAAACTTTTTGTTTATAAACTTCTTCTAGTAATAACAAAGGTGGACTTTCGGCCGACACTATAACTATAAATAATTAATTATTAATTATTATATAGACTAAACAACAATGGTCGGTGCAATAGTTTCTGTTATAAAACATGGATCAAAGTATAGATCAAAAGATTAAGAACTTTATTACTGGAAAAATAAAAGAGTATACAGAAAACCCTAAACACCTAGAAGACGACATTCAATCTCAATACAACAAACCTCTCTACAAAAAAAAAAAAAAAAAAAAAAACACTCTCACTAAACAGATCATACCAAACCAAGGAACAACTGATTCAAGATGAATCAATAACTGGAAACCCTAATTGAAGACCAGAGAGAATGAAACAAAAAAGATCAAAAGTGATCTAGTGAGGAGATCACAAAGTATTTATAGCTGAATATTTTGTGTTTCTTCTAAAGCAATCAACGGATAGAAACACTCTGATCCAATGGCTGAGAACTGATGTATAAGTCGCACACGAATTGCCAACTCAGTACCAACTTTGACTAACAGACTTTAAGCTTGGGCTTCCCACGAGCTGGACCATCAACAATTATCACGAACTGGGCTATCCAATATGGGATGCTACTTTAGGCTGCTACTCTTGACATAATCCAATCATCATACCAGTCCAACAACCTGAAAAATAAACTCATGCAATATATTAAAATAAAATGTATATTATGAGTTTATAATTTTTATAAACAACAAAAAATAACCTGAACCCATTAGTAACAAATTGAACACATCATACCACCACTTTTAACACCCCTCAATTTGATACACCAATAGGTCAAACAAGTTTAAAAGAGCACACAACTCTTCATGTTTCCCTGACAACAATTCATTTGTCATAACATCAGCTACCTGATGTTCAGAATCCAGTTTTACAGTTTTGATTATCTGTTTAGAGACTTGATATCTTAAAAAGAAAAGATCCACATCAAAATGTTTCGTTCTTTCAAAAAAGACAGGGTTTGTTGCAATTGCCAAAGCAGAAGAGCTGTCACAAAACAATTCTATAGGCAATTCAACTTTCTGTTTCAACTCTTCACACACATGAATCAACCAAATCAACTCACAAGCTGTAAGACACATAGATTTGAGAAGGAGAATCCAGATAGAGAGAAGACATGTGCAAGAAGGAAGATACAAGGACCGGGTCAGAAGATCGGATAGAAGATTCGAAGGCAGAACAGAGAAGGATGTCACTCTTTACGTTTCAGGTTTACCGAGGGGATGTACCAGTCAGGCGTTGTGGTGCAGTTATCTGAACTTCTCAAATATGGTGGACGCATATGTTCCGGTAAAGAAAGACAGTAGGGGGAGGGATTTCAGCTTTCTTAGGTTTAGTCCGGTGGAAGATGTCGATGACCTTATCCAACAGGTGATTAAAGTCAGAGTGAATGGTCAGAAAATTTTTGCTAATGTTTCAAGGTTTGCCAGGGAAGAAAAAGGAACAGGATATCGGGGACCAGATGTGAACAGGAAGCAAAAAGCCATAGTCGGTAATCATGTGCAAAACACAGGTAAGATGTACAACCCTACAAAAACATGGAATAACAACGGGTATCCCATGGGAAGACCCCACAATGAAGCTGGAGGGTCGGTACCTGGTAAAAACACCAAGAATGGACCATGGGGTATTAATGATAATATTTTGTCAATCAATAAGGATGACGGTAAAGCTCCAAACTTATCAGTGCTAGTTGGTAGAACATTCCTAGTCCAGGCTAAATATCTTGAGACGTTGGATGATCTAAGAACAATTATGCAACCTTGGATTCCCGAGTCAGCAAAGGTGAGGTACGTTGGTGGTCTTTATGCTCTATTATCCTTTCAAACGGCAGAGGAGGCTAATGGGTTCATGGCAAATGACTCAAGTGGCTGGCGTGAACTTTTTGAAAGCATAGATGAATGGAAGGGGCAAGATGTATGTTCTGATAGAATTGCCTGGATCACTATTAGGGGGATTCCATTACATGCATGGGATGCCAAAACATCGAATCAAATTGCACAGATGTTTGGCAAAGTAGTATTCCCGTCTAGAGCTGATGATTTTGACGTGGATTTTTCCTTTGATCGCATTGCCATCCTTGTGAAAAACCGGTGACAGGATAAGTAAAAAGATTAAAATTCGATCCAATGGCAAAGTGTATGATGTATGGGTTGATGAGGTGAATCAACAATGGGCCCCGATTTGTATACAAGATTTGGCAAATCTCAGAAATGACAAAGTGGGTGGTGGTTCGTCGGCAAAGTCGCCGGAATCTCAGTCCGAGCCGAATGGTAGGGAAGCTAATATGTCGGGCGACAATGCTGGTAATGCCACCTTGGAAAACCAAGCGACACAAAAATTGGATAACAAAGAGTCGGTGGGGGGCCCGATGCATGGAAAACTGAATAATAATTTTTATACATTGGGGGATGAGTTACATGACACGTCACAAAGATGTGTGTCTTCACCTCAAAAATTATCTGAATTCCCTGGTAATATTCCAACATCTCCATTGGGCCCAATGGCTAAGCCTACTGGATATAACAATGATCCACGAATTAAAGACCACCTATCCCATCTTTTGAATGAGCTAAACAATCAGGAGTCCAATAAGGAGGAGGTTAATAAGCCCAAGAAGGTGTATCCTACTAAGGTGCATAAGAAGAAGGTTAAAAGGATACCAGATCTTAACATTGATGTCAGTGAGGTGAAGACTAAAAAGAAGAAACCATTCCTTAAGGCAAGGAAAGAAGCGGCGAAGAATAGGATTAGGAGACAAATGATAAACGATGAGGATGAATTTTCACAATTCGGTGAATTCATTCATGAAGGTCAGGTCAATAGATTTTGGGAAGAATATGAATCCGAGGAGGAGTGGATCGAGGAATCGGTCTTGAATGAAATGCAAAGCGAGTCCCTCTCTTCATCTAACCAGACCATGGTTATGGAATCTGAGCTAACTAAAGCGGTGGGCTCGAAGATTGGTATTATTCTGGATGGGTTTGAAGGACTGGCTGAAGCAACAATCAGACAAGAGGAGGAAAGTGGTGCGCAATGAATATGACAACCATCAACATTAGGGGGGCGGCCAGGTCGGATAAATCCGACTGGATCAGGGGAATTAAAAAGGAGCATGATATTAAGTCAGGAAACACACATTGCACAGATGTCGGATGAGCAGATTCAAAGATTTTGGGATAAGTCCCAATGGGATAAGGCAGTTTCTAACACCAATGGTAGGGTTGGAGGTCTCTTGTCGATATGGAATCCACAAGTTTTCAGGTCCAACCTTATTATCTCTAAGCATCATTATTTACTTGTTGGGGGAAATATTATGGGTCTGGATGGAGAATTTTTCATTATTAATGTACACGCACCGAATGATGAACCGAAAAGGAAAGAATTATGGCATGAACTACTTGAGGTGAGGAACGCATATGATGGTTTCTTTGTTTTCCTTGGGGATTTTAATGAAGTTAGATGTGTGGAAGATAGAATGAATTCAGTTTTTAGCCCTAGTGGTGCTATAGCATTCAATAATTTTATAGCTGCAGCTGGTTTAGAAGAGTTTAACATGGGGGGCGCTAATCATACATACATTTCTGACGATGGTTCCAAAAGTAGTAAGATTGACAGAATCTTTGTATGTGACAAGTTTGTTGATAAATGGCCGAATGCTCGTGTTATTGCTCTTCCTAGAGAGAAATCGGATCATCGACCGTTGGTCCTATCGGTGAATCCAAGTAATTACGGTCCCACTCTGTTTAGATTTTTTAATACTTGGCTAAATGATGATGAACTGTTACAGGTGGTTAAAGAAGCGATAGTCGAGAAGGCCGATGGTGTTACAAAGGGCAAGACACTTGCCTCGTGTTTACAAAATCTTAAGGTCAAAATAAAAGAGTGGCGAGGCAAACGCAAGAAGGAGGAAGAGGAGCACATGACCAAAGCTAAAGATGTTATTCAAAAGTTAGAGACGGTGGCCGAAACAAGACCTTTGGAACCGGATGAAAAGAAGACACGATTAGAGGCCATGAGTGTCGTCACTAAGTGGGAGAATGATAGGGCAGAGGATCTCAGACTGAAATCAAGGGCTGTATGGATAAAAAGTGGGGATCAAAATTCGAGATTGTTTCATAAAGTGGCCAATAATAATGTAGTAAAAAACAGAATCAATGGCATACTCATTGGAGACACTTGGGTCTTGGATCCATCTAAAGTTAAGGAGTCATTTCATGAATTCTTCGAATCCAGATTCAAGGAAGTCATGGGAAATAGACCACGAATTCTTGGTGATGGATTCAAAAAACTTTCAATAATGCAAAAGGAATCGCTTATTAGAAAGTTTTCGAAAGAAGAAGTCAAAGTAGCCGTATGGGATTGTGATAATGAAAAGGCCCCGGCCCGGACGGGTTCACGTTTGCTTTTATTAAAAAGTTTTGGGGTGATTTCGAACCAATGTTTCTTGACGTAATTGAAGAATTTCATACTCATGGCTCGGTTTGCCATGCTAGCGGGGCATCCTTTATTTCACTGATCCCAAAGGTGGCTGATCCAAAATCTCATAATGGCTTTAGAACAATTTCGCTTATTGGAGTGGTGCAAAAAGTTATATCAAAGGTGTTAGTGAACCGGTTAGTCACGGTGCTGGATGACTTGATTTCGCCTTCTCAATCGGCATATATTGGGGGTAGGAACATTGTGGATGGGCCGTTGATTCTTAATGAGATATTAGCCTGGGCAAAAAAGAGCAAGAAACGGTATCGTTTTTCAAAGTGGACTTTAACAAAGCTTATGACACGATTAATTGGAAATTCTTAATCTCCGTTTTGACACATATGAATTTCCCGACAAGATGGAAACGTTGGATTATGGGGATTCTCTTTTCACAGTCCGCAATGGTTCTTGTAAATGGCTCGACCACGAATAGTTTTAATATTGAAAGGGGATTACGCCAAGGTGACCCACTGTCCCCATTCTTGTTCATATTGGCAATGGAGGCGTTGCATGTTATTATGGAAAAAGCACGGTCTCACGGGCTTTATAGCGGTATTACTCTACCGAATGGGGGTCCAATAATTTCTCATTTGTTTTATGCTGATGACGTGGTATTTCTAAGCGATGGAAACATTGAGGAATCGAGGAACCTGAATAGAATCTTGCGCTGCTTTTTTCTTGCATCCGGTCTAAAAATTAATACATTAAAAAGTAAGGTTTTCGGTGCTGGTTTGGAAAACGATCAGCTGTGCAATGTTGCTAGGAGTCTCAAATGCGACGTCCAACCTTTGCCTTTCAAATACCTTGGCATGATGGTGGGTGCAAACATGAATCGAATTGCGAACTGGAAGTCGATTATTGATAGATTCGATTCGAGGCTTTCAAGATGGAAAGCTAACTGCCTATCTTTTGCTGGTAGGGTCCTGTTAGCAAAGGCGGTGTTGGGCAACTTACCAACTTATTTCTTGTCGCTATACAAAGCTCCCGTAAAGGTAATTAACACTTTGGAAGGGATTCGAAGGAAATTTATTTGGGGTGGAGGGTCAAATGGCAAAAAAATCCGCTGGATCGCTTGGGAGAAACTTGTTGTTTCTAAAAAGATGGGCGGGTTGGGTTTGGGGGGCCTTAGGGAAGCAAACTTGGCGTTACTCACCAAATGGTGGTGGCGATTCATGGAAGACGGGGAACAATTGTGAGCGAAAGTAATTCGGGCCATTCATGGGAATCGGTGGACTAATGGGATAATTCCAGTTAAAAACAAATTATCGGGGTATGGAAAAACATCGGGGGGTTGGGTTCAGAACTTATCAAGCTAAATGTGGACATAACCAAAAGCTTGTATGCAAAGTGGGTAATGGGTTGAAATGCAGGTTTTGGGAAGATAACTGGTTGCTTCCTCTAAGCCTAAAATAAATCTACCCTTTAGTATACAAGTTGGCAGGAAACAAAGGCTCTTTAGTTTCGGATAATTATTGCCGAATGGGTCATAATCTCGTGTGGTTTTGGAAATGGAAGCAGCGTCCAACAGAATGTGAAGCATGGGTGCAAAGTGTCGGCATTATTCAATTATTAAAAAACACAACAATGAAATCCGGACCCGACAACTGGATTTGGGCCGCGGATGTTGGAGGATTCTTCTCGGTCAAAGAAGTTACCAAGGAATTGATGGAGGCCACAGGTGTAGCGAATGCTGGAAATAATATGAAATGGTGTAATTGGGCTCTACCTAAGGCGAATATGTTGGTTTGGAAGTCCTTAGCCGGGAGAATACCGACTAGAGTAGAGCTTGCAAAACGGGGAATTAATGTGGGTGATACCGTGTGTCCATGTTGTGGAATTAATGATGAGTCCGTGGATCATGTGCTTGTTTCATGTAGTATGGCGAAATCTATCTGGTGGTCTATAGGGTCTTGGCTGAAACTTGTAGCACTATCTACTGCTTCAACCGTGACTGAGATTATGTCGAAGGCTAGTCAAATGCAGGTGCCCAAGAAGCAACGAAAAGCTGCCCTAGCAATCATTATGGCGACTTTATGGAAAAATTGGATGCATAGGAACGCAAGAGTATTCAAAGGAAAACCTTTATCATATTCAAAGATCGTGGAGGAGATCAAAGAAGTCACATACTTATGGATGAAGCATAGAACGAATGAGGTAATTTCTTCGGTACAGGAGTGGTTGGGAGATAGTATTTTCTGCATTAAAACGTAATGGGGCAGAACACTGATAAGAGATGTCAATGGGTGGGTGTGAGTCTTGGTGTGTGTGAGTCTTGGTGGATATGATTGCCAGGATGGGGGGGTGTGCGTTTTGGCGTGAGTATTTAATATGGGTATAATTGCAATTATCCTGGCTTTTCATAGTCGCTTTCGTGTCTCTTTCATTTCGTGTTGTACCATTCAATTCTAAGGGTAGTTCGGGTTCATTTGCTGACATGAAGACGTTGTCAAATGGGTGGGGGTAAAGGGTTGATACAAAATATTTGGCGTGTGTGTTCGGGTGGTATGCTAGCCGGGTGGGGGTGAAATTGGGTAGTGCCAGGTGTGCGTCTTGGTGTGAGTTTATACATTGGGCAAATGGGTCTAGTTTGTGAATGGTGCTACTCTTTCCGGCTGCGTACTTTCTTCCGTGTCTCTTTCGCTTCGTGGTGAAGGTTATCTTTTCTTTTCCTGGAATTCCTTATAATACAGCAAGGTGATTGGTAAAGGTACTGATGGATTTGAAATGTGCAGCCTGCAGGCTGCTTATGCTAGAGATAAAAACCTTTCAGGTCATTATTTGACAAGGATATGGGTGGGGGATGGGCTACATAATAAATATTTTGGCGTGGGTGTGTTTTTGTTGGATATGTTAGTTGGGTTGGAGGGTTTAGGGTAGCACTAAGTGTGCGTTTTGGCGTCAGTGTGTCCATTGTGCAAACGGGTCAATATATGTATTGGTGCTACCCTTCCCAGCTGCGTATATCTTTCGCGTTTTCTGTCATTTCGTGGTGTGTGTTTTTTTTCCTTCTTCTTGGGGTATGCGGGTCAAGTACAGCACAACATGGATTGGGTGTATTGAATTGGTTTTGATGGATGTATGCTGCGACACTACAGAGCATTCAACATGTTATATGCTGAATATTTTTTTTTTCCAGCAAGTTATGCTGTAAATACATCATACATATCATAGTTTTTCGCGTTCGACAAAGGTGCGGTTCAGCTTTAATTAGTGCAGCACATACAGAACATTGTAGCATGGTTTTCCAGATCAAATAGATCAGTTTAGTGGTGCAACAAGGACTGGATCCTGGTGGATTCAAATGGTGATGTATGGCCTTCATGATCACATTCAGAATGTTTTATTGGAATCATGGATGAATTAAATTGGCCTAAACAGAATGCAAAAGGGATCAACATTGCAGAATAGGTGACTTATGGTTTTGGTGATTCAATTTATCCTCTCACAGATTCAGCGCGAAGCCAGGTAACTTACGGATTGGGTGGCTTCTGGTCGAAAGTTAGTTTTTTGTGGTAGATTATAGGCGTCGGAAATGTATGCGTTTTTTGTTTCGGCTCTCTAATCTCTGGTTAGAAGTCTTTTGTACATTTGTTTTGTTTGATTCGTTTGTGTGAAATAAAATTGTCTCCTCCTGTTTAAAAAAAAAAAAAAATCAGTATACCGAATAAAGTAGTCAAAAACCAAAGGCAATAAAACGACAGTGGAAAGCCGAAAGACCGGATAAGTATGCAAGTTGATCGTATATAACCCCTTTTCATTGGCATTATTTTCTTATATAATCTTCAGGTATTCGGATAGCTACAACAAACCCCTAAACTTTTAAGATGGACCATTCTAGGTTAGCTATGTCCTCACATCTAACAAGCAAGTGAAAGTGCTATATTACTCATAGCACTAACTAGCAATAAGTGTATGTGAATGTTTATTTTTATAAAGAGAAAAGTATAGGGTACAAAGTTGCTTAACGTGAGAAATGTAGGAAGCTATTGGAACTTGTCACCTGTCAATTTAACATAACCATAGTTAAACCACGATTAAACCTATTTTCCCCTTCTCTGATCTAAACACAGAACATAAACCTAACCAATCCTCCTTTAAAGGTCATCGATCGAGATCTGACCACCACCATCATCATCATCACCTACTGTTTTCAAGTCATCCATCCCAGAAATGTTTCGACTCCTTGAAAATTAAAAAACAATAAATCCTAAAATTGGTACACAAGAAAACTGAAGGTACTAGAATGAAAAAGGAAGAGCGAAAGAAAGATGCCACCGATTATGAGAAGCTCATAAAAAGGAGGCCGTAGTTGAGTTTAGTCCTCAAAAAAGATCAAAGCCTAGTAAATCGTCTAATGATGTGGGCCTGTGGATGTCAATGAAATTTTAAAACCATCTAATGATTGGCTTCTTCATTCTAGTACCTTCAGTTTCTTTTTGTGTGCAAAGGCAGTGAAATTCGTATATATGACTTGGAAACAGTAGGTTGTGATCGAAGTCCAATATATGTTTGTACAGAGGTTGAAGATGGAAGTGGTTAGGGCATGTGCGTTTAAAATTTGTAAAAGGTGTGTTTAAAATTTTAATGAGTGCGTTTAAATCTTCAATGAGTGCTTCCAAATTTTTAATCAGTGCTTCCAAACTTTTTAATGAGTGCGTCCAAATTTTCAATGAGTGCTTCCAAATTTTCAATGAGTGCTTCTAAAATTTCAACGAGTGCTTCCAAACTTTTTAATGAGTGCTTCTAAATTGTCAATGAGTGCTTCCAAACTTTTTAATGAGTGCTTATAAATTTTCAATGAGTGCTTCCAAACTTTTCAATGAGTGCTTCTAAATTTTCAATGAGTGCTTCCAAACTTTTTAATGAGTGCGTTTAAATTTGTAAGTGCGTTTAAATTTTGTACAATGAGTGCGTTTAAAATTTGTTAGTGCGTTTAAAAGTCTCTGTTTTCACCAACTTCATCTTCTTCCTCTGCAACTTTTTATAACCTAATTTTTATGTTTAATCATACTTATTGAAACAAAATCAAAAGTATTTGACAACTATTACGAGCGTTTGTTCATAATTGTATGTTTTTTCGTATGATTAAATCGTTCCAGTGTAAATCTCTGTTTTTATAATTTTTTCGTTTTCGTTCATTGTAATCGAATGTTTTTTGTTATTTTGATTATGTAATCATTCAGATTGGTTTAATCGATTCAATTGTTGAAAAATGTTGTTTAGGTTGATTTTTGTTGTTACGATTTGAAAAAAAAAAATTAGACGGTTTTTCATAATTTACCCTTGGTTAGTTTAACCCAAGTATGATTAGGGTTTTTAATCTGCATCCAGTCATCTTGTTGATCTAATGGTTGAGATTGCTTCTTACGCTTTTTACGTTCAGAAGCTTTGTACGTTATCTCTTCCCTTTTATAAAATGCTCAAATATGTATGTAAATTTTTCTAGAACTACTAACTTCTATGTCGTTAAACCTACTACTGAATCTACACTGATATCTATTATAGGACTAGAAATTTTTAATTAGACATTGGGGTGTGGTTTCAGCATCGGTATCGGGGGGATGTTGCAGAGAAATCCGGCATGGAACACCCCCCCCCCCCCCTTCTTGATTTCGGTGGCAACGAGGAAATATCTCATCCCTCTCCTTCCTTCCTTTTTCCTCTTAAATAGATTAAATAAAATAATAAGAAATGGAAGTGGAAAGAAGGTGGAACCATTTCTTTGATTTGAGGGTAAGAAATGAGATAGTAACATGACACTAAAAGAGAACAAGGGTGAGAAGAGAAAACCACACCCCATAACCTTATCTTAGGGGAAACATCTCTACTATAAACATTCATAATATTAAGCTACAAGACCCTTTCAAATTGTCAACGTTGGTGACATGCATATTTGGTGTAAATTACATTAACTGAATCAAGTGTTGTACTCTGTAATATGTTAATCATTACAAAAATCTTTAAAGTTTTTTTTTCATTGCATGATTTTGCACATACAAACTTTTCATGCTTGAGATGAAATAATAAATAATTAACTTTTTTAACTATTGGGGTTGGTGGTTCAGTGATAATACAAATCCTTTTAATACACTTAAGTGTGAGGTTTTAGGTTCAAGTCTCACAGGGAACAAGAAATTAGCCGTTAAAAAAATAATTAACGTTTTCATTCATAAAAGGCTTGGGGCCATTTGGAAACTTTTGAATGGGTAAATGCTGACCCAGTAAGAGGCCTGAATAGTTAGATGCTGAATCATTAAGTGATGTTTGGTTGGACATCTGAATGGTTAAATTTTTTTGTCCTACATTGGTATAGAAAGTAAAAATAGATTGGTTTATATATGAAAACCACTTGGAAGTATCAAATCTTATGTCTTACATTTTAGTTGGAAACCTACCCGCGCGCAGGGGGGGCAAAAATAGATTTCCGGTTGTGATTCCATCGTGTCGCTCGCACGACCTGCGGACACGAATGTCGCTTCAAAATCCAAGCTCCACGGCCCCGGGTTTTGCTCTGTTTTTGCTGCTTGCAGCAGCGATCCGTTTTCCTTTTTTTTTGTTGCTTGTAACAGCATGTTCTCACAGCAGCAAACATTAGCCAGCCTTCACGTTTCCGAGTCTGAATCTGTCAGATCCTTGGCCCGTTCAGACATGCCCAACTAAACGCGCTTGTCTGACCGAGTTAGACGTCTGAGCCAATCTGACCCAATAAGACGCGGACAAATAGATCCTTGCTCTTACTCTTTAGGTAAATTTCACACTAAATTTTCCTTCCACCAAACAACATTTACTCATAATAAAAATGTTCTTTTTTTTCTTATCAAATGAACTCGTGCTAAAAATGCCATCACATAAAATTGGTTAAACTTTACGGATGGAAGGGAGATGTGTGCCACCAGAACTGATCACGGGTACCCCACTATCAGCACGACAACACCGTCGTCGCCCCTGCTGGTAATGGTCCCGTGAGCTGTTTTCTAGTTCTATTTAACAGGCGGTAACCTTGGGTTTTTTTTATTTCGATTTAATATAATACTAATTTTTTAATTCAACCGTTTGTTTTAGTATTGTTTTATTCTTTAAACCGTGGGTAAAATATTGTTTAAATTTAATTTAAGCATAAAAATAAATTAAAACCTAATTAAATAAAAAAACATAAAAACAAAAATTTATTAATATTAAATATAAAATTAAAATACATTAAAACAAAGAAAAATGAACTTAAAGTTGGGCACAACAATTGTCATGCCTCAACAAGGCCGAAAATGTTGTCGTATCAAGTCTCATAGTCCACATGAGTGAACTCGATAGCCAACTCCGGATCGATGTCCGGATCCCACCTCGACGTGCGCTCGTAGAGAGTGGTCTACCGATCCCACTTATTGACTTATTTATTGTTGTGAACGGTCCACTTCCGCTGGAGGCTCTCGACAGTCCGGTCGTTGATGCCGACGTGCTGGTTGAAGTCGGCCAACACGCGGTCCCAAAAACCCCTTCAGGTGCGAGCCTGAGCCTGAGGCCTTCGAGCGTTCTTGTAGAGCCGGGTTGTTTGAGGCGTCTTTGTAGCACACGACCAACGCGATCTCTTCTTCCTCGGTCCAGCGAGTCATCTTCATGTAGAGTGTGGGTGTTTGTTTGTTTAAATCGTGGTAAATTATGAGTTTTAACCCCACGGTTTGGTGTGTTTATATACAAAAGTTTGGAACGGTTTCAATGTTAATATTCAACTTTACTGACCGTTTTGGTGGACGGTTTCATGAATTCAATTCAATTGACGGTTCCATGAATTCACAATTAAATTTTACTGACCGTTTAGTTGGACGGTTTGTAATAGTGTGAAATTAAATTATTATTAACCGCTTTAATAATTGAAACCGTGTGAAATAAAAAAAAATAGATATATATTTAAATGAAAATAAATAAAATAATCAGTGGAGTGTTGCCTTCAAAAAAATGATTCAGTAAAGTAAATCAGTGAAATTATGTGCAATGTAGGATTGGTTAAAATTAAAGAAGTGAAAAAAAAAAACAAGGGTTGCATCCCTTCCCCTAAACATATGTTAACTAAAAATAAATTGACGTAATATGTATTAGAAATTACATTGAGTTATTTTGAACTTAACTTTTTTCTACTTTTAACAAAAATCATATGGTTTCGTATCCATCACCATGTTGAAATTGTACACCAGAAATTTACCTGGTCAAATGTATAATGTTACCTATTAACCATTCAGACTGAAGATTATCTGTTAACCATTTAGAGGCTATAACTATTAAGAGGTAGCCTTCTAATAACTATTCAGATACTATCAAATAACCCTTAACTATTCAGAATTAATATTACCTCTTAACCAATAACAAACTAAAAACCATTAAGAGGTAGCCTCTTAATTACTATTAAGAGGCTACCAAACAACCTCTTGGAATTTTATTAAACTTAGGGTATGTTTGGCAAAACTAGCTGGTGGCTGATAGCTTTTTAAATATATTTTGGTGTTTGACAGAGTAGGTGAAGCTTTTAATAAAATGTATAAAATGACTAAAATGGACATAATTAAAAGCTTGTAAAGAAGGTTTTTATTTTATTTTAAAATAGAATGGGTATTTGTGTCATTTACTAATTAAAAGCTTTTAGCTAGTAGAGCTTTTTCTCCTAACCTAAAAGCTTCCAGCTCCTTCAACCAAACAAGACTTTTTATTGAGTATGAACTTTTTCTTAAAAGGTTGAAGCTTGAAGGTTCTAAAAGCTTCTTGCCAAACATATACCCTTAGTCGTTTGAGTGAATTTTATATGTTATATGTAAACTGTGACACCCCGCATTTTCAGGTTAACTATTTTACTGAACTCTAGTTAATTGTCCTTGATCATACGTGGTTAAACACTTAGCTAAGGTTAGTTGAACAAGTCTTTCAGAATGTTATGTAACAATAACACATGTTAGGTGACATTAACGTACGTTATAATTAGGAAAATAATTGTCTTGACACACACACGAATCCTGTATCCCGAACGTTGGTGATTTGTTAGGCATGCATGATTATATGAACGATTGAGTTTTGATGAATGTGAAGTAACACGTGTATGTGAATTGCATGCTTATGTGAACTACTACGTATTAGTTAACTTGTACGTAAACTTTATGAGATATGTGCACTTATGATAAACATAATATGAATTGATAAAACAGTAGTTTTATATGAGTTAGTATGATTATTATTGTCGGGATTAATCTCGAGTGTTAGATAGGGTTAATGGGCTCACTTATCAGATAAAAATCACTAGAGCCCGAAACCCTGGCCCATAACTCAACCCTAAGTGTATTATTTATATAAAAAAAAATAAACACAAACCCTACTATCCCCATTTGCGCCGTGGACAAGGAGACCCCCCCCCACACCCACCTTTCAATCTCAATCAATTTCTCACTAGTTCAAGTTGATTCGGGTTCTATCTTGAGGTTTTAAGGATTCTAGCATTGCAAGGTATATGTTTTATGTGTTATACGAGTAAATATAATGCTTGAAAAGTTGTAAAACCCTAAGAAATATGCATGTTAAAATCGCAAATCATTATATGTTGGATATCTTGGATGTTTGTTGAGATTGTTGATGAATATTGTTGATAGAAATCATATCTAGGGTATGTGGTACGTAAATACATAGATTTAAACGTGATAATATGGATTGAATTCTGTTAAAATGAGTTATTGTATGATTATGGGTTAATAAGAATGATTAGGGTTCATGAGAAGCATGTTATTAAAATTCTGATTTTCTGGCAGATTCATTGTGACGAATTGTAGGGCTGTTATAGGGTGATTAACATGTGTAATCTGATTGTTTTCTGATGATAAAACATAACTTATGATGTTAGCTTTTCAAAAAGTCCAAAATCATGCGTTTTGGACTTGTTTTGATATGTATTCATGATTTTATAAGTTTAAAGGTATAATCAGATTTTCGGATGTGAAAAATGGACCAACTTTAAGAGCTATAACTTGAGTTTTACGAATCCGTTGATCATGAAATTTGGACAGAGGTTGAGTCTCTGAGTATACAAGCTTTTCCAATTGGATTCATCTCGTTTGGATGAGTCTATGATTTTTAATGAATTTTTATGTAAGCTGCTGTCAACAGCACTCTTTTTCCGAGGTGGCTGGACTAAACTAATTTTCATAAAATCTTGTTGTGTTTTTGCAAAGAAATAAAAATAGTAGAGTCACATACAAACTTACGGGACGTCTCTGAAAAATTTTTGGGACTTGAGGAGTTGATTTGATATTTTACAAAAATTGGATTTCGTAACCTAAAATATGTCTAGAAAACGCAGGTTTGCGAGATATTTATTATGTGATGATTTGAGTGTGTTAATGAGTTATAAGTTGTGAAATTCTATATGAAAACATGTGTATATGGTATTTATATGGTGTAGATGCCATGATAGGTTGATGGTATGCAATGTGTGATGAGAATTAGTTGTGTTAAAAGTCTTAACGTGTTGCATCATTTACTAATCACCAACGGTTGACGGGTTTTGCATGGTTTATCTGTGTCAAGTACAATTATTTGAGATGTCACTTAAGTCTTGGTGTTAAGCACACTCAAACACTTGCAACCTTGTATTTGATAGGTTATTGGTAGGCGAGTAGTCTTCCACGTTTACTATCTTTGCGGTTTATTTTTAGCACGCAACCTAAGGTGAGTTTCACTACTTTTCGCGAAAGCATGTGTCTCTGGTTGAGACAAAATTTAATAAAACTTTTCTAGTCCTGTTGGGGCTACTTTTCCATTCCAAGTTTTGGGATGCTATGACTCCTTGTGTGGGTCGGGTTTTCGATCCCTTACGTGGATCACACTTTTATCAGTTTGTACTTTAACTGTCCCTTGTGAACTAAACACTCTATCTTGAAAGTCCTTACTATTTTATTGGGTTAATCGCTGGAGGCGAACGGGGTAGTAGTTAGTAGCGCTATTAGGTTGTGCAGCAACCTCATGCCTGAGGTGCTTGGGTCACGGGCATGAACTTCTGACCACTTTTTCTTACTAGTGTTGATAGACACTAGTGTTAAGGCACTATAACATATGTATGTTTCCCAATAATCACTGTTTAGTTACATTGAGCGGGTTAGCTACCCCTGACAAGCTTAAAACTGATGTTTTTAATACAATTGATGAAATTACAACTGTTTCTCGTACTGTGAACTCACCAGCTTTATGTTGACACACTTAGTATGTTTTCGCAGGTCGCTAGAAAGGAGCACGTCTAGGTTCATGCATGATGTCTCATGGGATTTATAACTTATTAAACTTTGACGTATTTACTTTCATTTTGGTTTGGGCGCGTTGTGTTTGCGCATCATAACTTATTTTACTAAACTGTTTTCGCTTCCGCACTCATCTAAACGTATGGTTGACAATCTTTTAAAAATAAAAGCGAATTCTATTTGAAACGAACTAAATGGTTTGGGCATTTAGAGTCGTTCATGATACTTATGGCTATGGATCCTGGTTTGTCATGCGCCTCGCGGTATAAACCCCGCAGTGGAAATTTGAGGGTGTGACATAAACAAATTTATATGTTATATGTTGATAACTCATTTATTAAGTTATTAAAACAATGCTATATTTTTCAAATTTCGTCACCGTTTACTTCTTATTCTAAACTAGTAAGAAACCCACACATTGCTACCGCGGTAACAATTTACAATGCAGTACTTAATTCTATTTTTTACCTACCTTAGACTGAAATTGAAATTAAAGAATACACTTTTCTTGATTATTGTACCTCCATCCTAGAGTTAGAAATGTTGATTAAAATTATTTTTATTTACAATCACATCAAACCTGACAATTATGAATAGAAATATTGATTAGTCCACTTATTTTAAATTAAAGCAAACATCATAAAAAGACTAAAGTTTAAAACCGTCCCTGTGGTTTGGGCCAATATGCGACTCCAGTCCAAACTTTTAAAAATTGCTTGAACAGTCCCTGACTTTTGAAGAAAATAGGCCAAAACAGTCCAAATACTTAACATAATTAACTTTCTATCGTTAAGTAAGAGGCAAATCGGTCAAGTCACCTATAAATTTGTCTTCATCCCCAAGTCCATTCTTCCCCGACTCACTCACACAAGTTCCTGCACTACTTCCTGTACACAAATCATAAGAGAGAGAAAGGGAGAGAAGAGAGAGAAAGAAGAGGGAGAGGAAAAAGAGTTACGAGAGGAGGATGACCAGCTCCGGTCATCTTCTCCGGCGTGTCTCCTCTGGCGACCAATAACCAACACCCAACTCTCACCCCCACTAGTCACCATCAATTGTCACCTTATCCCAATCATCGCTGACAACACAACCCATCATCAACCGTTACCTTCCCTAGTTACCCATCACCACCATCCTCAACCACCACTATTCACCACTCCACCTAAATAATAATAAAGGTGTTCGAGACCAAAGGAACGGTTTCCGTTGCTCTCTAATAGAAGCAAAATTCTACAAAGTTAACCCAAGCTCCTTAATCTCATTAACAACCTGCTACACCCTCATACCCACCTCGGGCCAACCCGATCCCATTTGGGGATAAACCGAACCCTACGGGTCTAATCCTCTGCCGCTTCTCATTACAATCTGTTCCAACTGGGTTTAAGGAGTAAAGAAAAGGTGGAGTTTGAGGATTATTATTATTAATGATGAATGAGTGAAGGGGGCGTTTGAGTTTAAGTGATCGGAACATTTGTGGTGAGATTGGAGGTGTGATTTTCTTCTCACCTGGTTTTGTGTGGTGTGGTGGTGATGAGGAAAACATACCTTTGTTCGATTTATGTTCTTGTTTGATTAATTAGGGTTGTTTTAGTCTTGATTGTGTTTTATGAAGTATGCATTTAAATTGGGTTGCAGAAGGTGGGGGTTGTCGGTGGTGATTGGGTTTGGTGAAGGTGGGTTGCAGAAGGTGGATTGTGGTGGTTGCAGGTGTTGGTGTATAAAATGGTTGCAGGTGGTTGCAGATGAGATGAGATGAGGAAGAAGATAATTTTGCCACTGACTTAACGATTTTGCCCTGACTTAACTACACAGATTTAACTGGGTTTAAGTCTTTGGACCGTTTTGGCCTATTTCTTCAAAAGTCAGGGACTGTTCAAGCAAATTTTAAAAGTTCGGACTGGAGTGACATATTGGCCCAAACCACATGGAAAGTTTTGGTAATTAACTCAATTAGAAACAGTTATCGTCGTACTTTGTCTCTAACAGGTCGGGCGAGTGGCCTTGGTCTATAATGTAAAACAAAAGGGGTTTAATAGTTAGAAGTCAACCAAAATGTATTTCAGTGTAAAATTAATTAAAAGAAAAAAAAGTCATACAATATGAGCATTTTTAACAAGTGGTTACAACCTTTTAAACTGCTTAAACTTATATTATACATAATAAACATTTTACTAATTATTGTGAGATTATAAATGGCGGGTTATGATAAAAATTTACAGATTAGTTTTGCAAATACGGATAGTATTGGAAGAATTTTCATAACATTTTAAGTGTGAAGCAAGGAACTTTTCATATGCCCATAATTAAAAATCATATAAAATTAATATCTTAGCCATCTTTGGCTCTTTAATAATATAGCATAAATAATTAAAAAACATAATCTAAATACCAATTTCATCAAGATTTCATTTCATTACGTAAAACAAACGTTACCCTAAATTCTATTATATGTTGTAACTAACCCAAACCTTGATAAACAATAAAGGGTCTTCAATCATTGTTCCAAAACATAAAGGATCTTAATGAAATTAGGTAAGATGTATCCTCCTGATACAATACACAACCACCTATCTCTCTAATTCTCTCTCTTCTCTCTTTCTCTCTCTCTCTCTACAGACACAAAGCTCAGAACACAACTGAAGCACCAAAAGTGTTGTCGTTTGCATCAACTTCTCCTCCTCAATCACACCCCCCCAAACCCCCCTTTACTATTAATAATATTATTATCACAATAATAATCATATTCTTAAACCCAACCATCATGTTATCCTTAAACTAACATCTTTTAGCAATACCCATTAACCCCACTAAGCTCAAACAGTTAAACCTCATATGGGTTTATATAATAATGGAGAAAAAACAAAGCTTTTTCTCTACATTAAAAGAAGAAGTAGTCAGAGCTTATCTCCAAGAAGATCAAGAAACAGGACACCTAAACCGGAATCAACCGGTTCGGAGCAGAAGCGGGTCACCAAGTTCGGGTCTCTTTACAGGCGGAGAAAAGGTCAAGGTCATGGTCATTATTATTCGGGTCAACCCGAACCCTGGTTGCCAAGATCCGGAAGTTTGAGGCCAGTGGAAGCTGCTGCTCTGTCTCCTTTAAGAGAGGGTCCTGACCCTAATTTGAATGACCCGACCCGGGTTGAGGTTGTTGGGGATT
>JAUTDX010005398.1:0-30827 GCA_030844895.1 Ambrosia x helenae | reverse complement strand
AAAAACAGCACTACAATTTTTAAGAATGACCAATTTTGGACAAAGTGTCTGTAATGCAAGTGCAGACTCTTTTTATATAATTTGGCAAGAAAAAATTGTACATATCCAACAAAAAATTACAATGGTTGAAATAGGTAACTATTCTAATTAAAAGTAGTTTCCTAAATCCTGACACCAAACCATTGAACCTTATTTTTCAGCCTATACTCTACCACAATACAGTAAAACCTCTATAATTAATAGGACCGGGATATTTTATTAATTTAGCGAGATATTATTATATCGATAAATTAATAAATTATTAATTTATAGAGTTGGCTTATATTCGTGAGCAACTCTCAAATTAATGCATCGACCTTCAAAATTTCCATGTTCGTTCACTTTACCTATTGAATAAAACAGAAACAACGGACCTTCAAAATTCCAATGTACATTCACACATTATTGAACTTGTCAAGTTCAATGTACATAGATCTAGATTGATCACTATAAAATGTCTAATGATAAATTTTAAAATCACATCAACTATGGCTTCTAAACTAAAAGGTGTTAAAAATTCAACGATGACTATAGATTCCTAAGTGCAATGGGGAGATTTAAAGATGAACTCAATATAGATTTGAAGTTCACAAAAAAAACTAGACAATCCTAGAATTTTGGAGTATTTCAGTAATTATTAATTTATAGTTTCGTTGGGACCAATATATTTACATTGGGATTTCAAAAAAAAAATTATTTTATTATTTTATCAACTGGGGCAATTTTGTACTGATCCCAAGTTGGGACCGGACAAATTATTAATTTTATCGAGGTTATTAATTTTATTGAGTATTAAATTATAGAGGTTCTACTGTATTAGGCATCTCTGCTTTAGGAACATAAAGATCAACAAAAATATTTGGCTATATGTACTACGTACAGTCGTACATGAAAATATTTAAGGGGCGTGTATACTAGCTACTAATTCTGGAATAAGAGCAGCCTAATGCACAATCTTGTTCCCCACTCATATTATATGGAATCCCCCAGATAAAACGCAGCTCAGATTTCACAAAACAAGTAGCTGCCCTTTCCAATAAATATCTGTAATATTCCATTCAATGGGTTTCTACTTGCTAAGTAGGACCGCAGGTAGTTAATCTATGTGTAAAGGTAGAACAACCTGAAGTTTGAACCACGAAAATCATCTTACGTAGTTTACTGCTAAGGTTGTTGAGGACTATTAATACTTTTTTTCCCAATTAATTATTATTAGAATCTTTTTGAAACCTATAGGTATTAGGTGTCAATGCTGGACCAAAACCAATTCATATGACGGGTCACACCAAATGCTTCTAGATTGCTTGCACATACGTATATACAATAATCAATATCATTTAATATGTGTTTCTATTCACCCATCAACAATAAGTCATTAAAAACTAAAAGTAAGGGATGACACTGATGCGTAATAAGTATAAAATTACAAAAACTTAGAAATTAAATGCAGATGAATAATAAGTGTAAAAACTAACCAGATTTCATGACAGAAGAGGCAGAACCACAAAATATCCAGCAAATTGCAGAAAACAAAAGAACAGCATAAGTCCTACCGAGACTCTGGCTGCTACTTTCAATCGCAACCAACGCGAATAACCGATTCCAACGTTTATAAGAGACACTCCATTATACAACGCCCCCAACGATCCAACCAAAGCACAAGCAATCTTCAAACATTAACACAACTCCAATCAGTCAACACAAAAACACACAATCCAAAATCATAACCCAGATCAAAACTCTAGGTCATAAAATACATAGTAAAATAAAATCACAATGTAGAGCCTTAATTAACAAGTATTAATCTATATCTATATCTATAACTAAACTATATAACAAATGAAAGTCTTTGAGGACACGTGTCACTTCCGATGCCTCTTCATCCTTACTTTCCCACCTCTCTATCTTATAATCTTTGAATCATAATATTCATGGTTCCTTCTTATATATTCAATATTTCTTCTCATTGAAATCACAAGCGATTATAACAAATAAAAATCTTTGAGGACACGTGTCACTTTATGGTGCCTCTTAATCCTTATTTTGAAACCTATCTATCTTATTATAATTTTCGCCAAAGGCATATAGCCCAGCAGCATCTTGGTGGTGGGATAAGACTTAGGTACTATAAGGTCCTCGGTTCGAATCTCACAAGGGGGTTTTCTCATAATTATGAGTTTCCTCCTGAATTGGTGACTTGGTGGTGGAATATGATCGCGTGGTAACACTAGTGGCACAAAGATACTCCAGTGGTCCGTGAGTGATTCCAATTGGTCGTTCAAAAAAATCATAATTTTCCAGGTTCTCTCTCTTATTAAATCATAATTTTCACGGTTCCTTCTTATATAAGTAACATTTCTTTTTCTCAACTATTTCCTTTATTTGTATTCCTCTTATTAATATTAATAACAATTTAATATTTCATTGATCCAACCATCGGTTTCTATCCCAACCTAGTCAATTAATCAAGTAATCATAACTCAGATCAAAACTCTCTCTAGGTCATAAATTCAACTTCTACACTAATACTGATAATAAAAACAGAGCAAAATCATAATGTAGAGCAGTAACAAGCATTAATAATAATAATAATAATAATAATAATAATAATTAGGTATAAATACCTGAATGTAGATTAGAATAACAGCGAATGATTGAACCTTGACGTAATCACGAAGCCACGTGTGTATGTGAGTGTTGAATTCAGAACAAAGCATCATAAAAACAAACAAACCCTAGATTGACCAAACAAAATGCGGAAAACGTGGATTTCGATCGAATGGCTACATTGAAAGAAACGGAACGGTTCGATTAATGTTTGACAGGATTATGTGATCGTTTGGTGTAGGTATTGGATTGATTGAATGAATGAGTGTGTGTGTGTGTGTGTGAATAGGTGTGATTTGTGTGTGTTGGTTATTTGTGATTGAAGAAGAATTGGGGACAAGAATTTTGAAGGGAAGATGGGGAAAAAGGACAGCGTTTGATATTGGCATGAACCCGCTAGTTGTATTTCTTTATGCTTTTTTTTTTTTTTTTTTTTGAATCGGAATTAAATAATCCCAACTTTGTTAGATTGGAAGATAATAATCTTAACTTGAAAATTAGAATTCAACATGGTTAACTTGTCCTGGTTTTTATTGATAATAATCTTAACTTGAAAATTAGAATTCAACATGGTTAACTTGTCCTGGTTTTTATTTCACTGGACCAATACTAACTGGGTTTAACCAAGTTAGTTTTCTGCCTACATGGCATGTCATTTTATGCATTCTATTGACTCATTTGCATTGTATGGCATGTCACGTAGGCAGAAAACTAATTGGGTAAACCCAGTTAGTTTTGGTCTGGTAAAATATAAACCAAGACAAGTTAGGCCTGTTAGATTCTAATTTCAAGTTAGGATTATTATCTTCCAATACAACAAAGTTGAGATTATTTAATTCCAATTCCCTTTTTTGGGTTAAGGAAATGCATACTCATTATTGCCCTTGTTGAATTCAGTAATGGTTGATTGCCTCCCTATAGTTTATGCAAACGTTCCCCAAACGGGTACTGTCAGGTCGGGTGAATTCAGTAATCTTGTTGGCATTCCAGCCTTCCTTCGCCTTTCATGGCCACATATCTTTCCGGCTAAGGAATGGGAAATCCTTCTCCTGTTCCATGAATCCAATTCGCATTTCATCTGGGAAAAGCCATCTTTTTTCTCAACAATGCCTTTGTCATTTGATCCAATAGTGTTCCGTTAGATAGGAACGGATTTGATAAATACTGATAACTTGTTATTACTGATCAATAAAATCAATATCCGTAAAAAGGGGAGTGTGAAATTCTTTTTTAGTCAAAAATTCATTTATTTCAATTATTTTGAAAGAACAAGAAGAGAATATGATAACCGTCATTCGTGATCTAGTGGTATAGCGTCAATCCTCTGCGGAAGGTTTAAATATTGCGATGGGCGAATATAGGTGGTTGATAAGAATATTTTAAAGGAGTTTCATTTCCCGTTTGAAAAAATGTATTACGATCAAATCGTAAAATCCGAAAAATACCTCAAAGCTACTCTATAAACATAGTGGTGGTGGCGACAGAGATTATGGTAGTGGCAAGAGCAGTAGCTCATTTTGAGCTGTTTTAATTTGGTTGGTTTATAAGAGATTAAAAGGGGCACATTAGATAATTGTGAGATCGAAATCAACCCATTTAACTAATTACCTAAATCAACGCAGTAATTGAAGAATGGATCATAATTGTCTGTACACTCAGGAGAACCAACCAAATATTGTTTCATTCTCTTTAACTTAATAAACATATCACTTGTGATTTTTGTTCAGAAACTCATGACCCACAATACATTCATCCAACACTAGCTTTACATCATCTGTCATAGGAATGCACTCCCCACCAACATGATTCTTTTTGGACAACTTCATATTCTTGTCTAAATTCCTGAATCAACTGTCCTACCAGTACCAGTAAAACTATTTCCTCATCTGTGTGAAGAGCTCAGATTGAGGTTTTACTGTTCCTCCGCTGCTGCTTCCAAATGTCGAGAACCCGCTTCCTCCCTGGCTGCTAAAACCTCCAAACCCACCTACACCATGCCAAATAAAAATTATGATCAACTATGTAGGTCCGGTTAAGTAAATCTAAACCTGGGTTGGGTAACCAGTTGGATGGGGTTGACCCAAAGAACTTTTTGTCCACTTTATAATTTGTAAAAAGATTAATGTGATCACAAAAACATTGTATTACATAAATAATCTATGTTTTGAATAGAACGAATTAAAAGGGTATATGGAACAAAAATGACTTTTGGTGACTTTCAACCCCTTTGAACCATTACCCTTTTAGCTATTTTTTTTTTATTTGCCCTGCTTTTTTTGAGATACAAGGCAACCCAAATTGACGTATTTATACGTAAATGGGTTAAATGTCACCTCCAGGACCATTATCATGAGGGATTAAAAATATAATAGTAAATCAATTACCAGAAGCTGCTCCAGCAAATCCACCACCAGCACCCGGAGCACCAGCAAATCCACCACCAGCACCCGGAGCACCAGCAAATCCACCGCCAAGAGATGAAGCAGCACCAAATCCACTACCAAGAGACGGAGCAGCACCAAATCCACTACCAAGAGATGGAGCAGCACCAAATCCGCCACCAGCTGCTGGAGCAGCACCAAATCCACCAGTGGCTGCAGCAGCAAAACCACCACCACCTCCTGAGGCCAGACTAGCAAACCACCACCACCTGAGGAAGCAGTGGCAAAACCACCAGCAGTTTGGCTGCCACCAAAACCACCGCCAAATGGACTTGGAGAAGTAGCACTCCCAGGTAAACCTGCACCAAACTGCCTTGACTGCCCAAATGAGCCCAGAACTGACCCTAAAGCCTGTTGACCCGATCCAATCCGAGCTGGCTGTCCAAACCCTTGTCCACCACTACTTTGATTATTGTTACCACCAAAGAAGCCAGGACTTGCACCGAAACTTGTGTGCTGAGGTGGCTGGGAAGGTTGTTGAGATTCAACACTAAAGGATGCAGGTTTAAACAAACCACCACTAGGTGGAGTAGTAAAAGAAGTGATTGGTGCACTTACTGGTGCGTTACCAAATGGCGCACCAAATGGATTCTGCTTAGGTGCAGACGGATTTGGGCTTGAGCCAAGCCCAAACCCACCAAGGTTTCCTAATGCAAATTGAGTAGTGTCGGGAGCTTCTTCCTCCATCTCATCCTCTTGGGTAACCGTAGGATCTGACCCGTTGGTGTGTCCACTAACCACATCCACTGGACTTGTGATGACTGGGGAGGATACAGCAGGTGCTACCAATGGTTGCTCTGGTTTAGAGTTTAAGTTGAGTTGACTTTCTGAAATAGAACCGGTTGATGGTTGACTTGTAGGTCCCGAAGGAGTTGAAACCACCTGCTGAGGAGGTAAAGTTTCACCAGAAGAATTTTCATTTGGTTTCGGGTCGAAATTGGGCACTGATAATACTTGAGGTTTAGAGCTTTCAGTTGTATCCGTATTCAATTTGGATGGCTCAGATTTGGAAGTGTTTAAATCTATGTTCAATGTGGGTTTAGTGGATGAAGTGAGAGTTGAAATTGAGAGAATAGAAGGTGAAGGTTGACTTGTAGGTCCAGAAGGAGTTGAAACCACAGGCTCAGGTAACGTTTGACCAGAAGTCCCATTTGGTTTCGGGTCAAAGTTGGCCACTGATGCCACTTGAGGCTTAGAGCTTTCACTTGTATCTGGGTTCAATTTGGTAGGCTCAGATTTGGAAGTGTTTAAATTTATGTTCAATGTGGGCTTAGTGGATGAAGTGGTAGATGAAAATGAGGGAAAAGAAGGTGAAGGTCCAGATACTGGAGTGGTCTGAGTAGCACTCAGTTTAAATCCCAATCCGCTAGATGATTTACTGACTGATATTGCAGATGTTGAAGATGAGGAAGTGTCTTTAAACGAAAACGGTGATGGTGCTAACGTAACAGGAACAGACAGTGATGCACTAGAAGACTGACTTTCTCTTGTAGAAGCTTCCAGGGAGAAACTTTTTCCCGAAAAGGCGGTTGATGGGCTGGAACTTGAGACAGCAGACGATTCCAAACTCTTCCTAGACCAAATAGAAGAAGTTTCAGTCGTTATAGGTTTCTGGCTCCCATCAGTATTTTTACTACCGGATGCTGGGTATTGGATAGGTTTCTTCTGGAATATATTAGATGCTGGTGACCCCGCGGCATTTATTGAAGGTTCCAGATAACTCTTGGATTGTTGACTAACTTTTGGGTCGTTGACGACCACAGCATCAGGCTTTAAGGCAAAAGACAAACGATTTGACTTTTCGGCAGTCAAATTATGTATGTCTTTTGCAGCATCTCTAGTAACAATAGGAGTTGACTGGGAACCAGAACTTAATGAATCTGAACGGTAACTACCCCAGAGTGAGGAATTTTGTTTTATTTGTACATCCTGGCTACCTGCAGACCAACATATAACAATAATCAGAAACCACTACTGCACAAAATTAAAATTTACTTAAAGGTGTCTTTACCTTTAATTTGAGACATATTCGCACTGTATGGTATATCATGAGAAACCGCAGAGCGTTCATACAGCCGATTATTAAGTTTTGGTGTAGCAGTTGGTAAAGATAATCTGGCGGGACTCATCTGACGATCCTCTTGCAAAAGCATCCTTTTTACGGTTGTTTTTGGAGGTTCAACACTAGCCCAACTCTATAGTAAAATATGTGATTAAATTCCAATGTATTAACATAACCTATAAAATGTTGCCACGATTTAAAAAAACAATCAAATACAAAAAATGTTACCTTATCCAGCGAGTTTATGCGCCTTCTTGCAGTTTCTGGTTCAAAATTCTTTACAGCATTTTGTTGACTTTTCTTCAGATCCGTCTTACAGGCAGTGGAATAAGAAGAAATTAGATGTTGGCTTTTTGATGGGATTGACCTAGTTTTTTCTTGACCTGGAGAGCTGAAAGCGGTGTCATCGTATGAGATTCCAATTGTGTCAAATAACTCCTTTTTCACATTCTGTTTTTTCACAGGTTCTGTCTCTATTTTAAGCACAGCCATTTGCTTTGAAAGACACTCGGAAAGTTTCTCTGCAGCTGTTAACTGTGCATTCATTGTGTTGTGTAAACTATGGAGAGACTGAACGTGCCTGCAGAACAGCATTCTTTTCATTAAGATCAAAACATCCATAAAAACAAATAAATGTGCCCCAAAATGAAATTTCATACCTTGGTGGATTATGTTTCATATGAGAAGATTTACGGTTCATTAGTGTGTCACCTCTATCACCAAATCTTTGTAGCTCGAGGGTGTTTAGATGTCTCTCGAGTTCTATTAGTTGGTTTGTCAAATTCTGGCATATGAAACTGTTATTATGACATTTCACCAAATTGAACAAAATATTTCAGTGAAAAAACTGGATACCTGATTTATCTCTAATATATGTCTACGCTTCATATCCAATTCAGAGCTCAGCTTCTGGTGATTCCAAATATCCAAGTATTGACTGTCTGTAGCCTGCTTCACGATTGCTTCTATATATATTTTCCTTGCCAAAACTTTAAAAAGAAAATATGAAGCAGCTGATTATTGACTAGATAACCATAAATACCCAGTATTTGGTAATATAAATAACCACATATAAAGATTAAAAAAAAGATTTAGTATAAACATGATGTACCTTGAACCGTCTTGTCAAGAAGAAGTTGAACCTCTTCAAACCCTTGATGCATTTTGTCCTACAAGATCAGTATGACAACTATTACATATCAATTTGTGAATTGCAACACAATGTATTTGGATGGATTGGGTTCATCTGGACTAATATGTAAAAAAAATGTGAAGTATTGAAAAAGGTTTGGAAGTGCCAGTTCATACAAAAGCTTATAACAAGATGCAAAATAGAGATAAATATGCGGAGCAAGAAAGAACTCACTGTCCATTTTTGGCATCTATCTGAAAGTGACAAAATGCCTTCTTCCAGTTCTGCAACAGATGGTTTATGGGCGGTAACAGAGGCATCATAGAAACCACCTGGTTCTTCAATAGAATCCAACAGAGCATCTAATTCTTTCGCCATTTCTTCAACCTGGATGAAAAAAAAAATGAATTAAATCCAAAATAAAATATTTTGTGATCTATTGAATTTGAAGCGCTTTCTGATCTAGAGGCTATGTAATACAAACATACGTGAAGAATAATACCATCTGAATGAGTTGTCAATCGAGAAGATAAACAAACAACTTAAGGAAATATATAAAAGATATATTAATTGAAAGCCAAATATAAAGTTGAAGATAACTTACACTGTGTTGTTCAGATAGATTTGGCTCGGCATTTAATAGCCTTGATGGTGTTTGGTTTTTATGATTTCCCTTGTCAGAAAATTTGAAGTCAAAAGATTTGGCAGGACTAGGTTGTGCATTAGAAACAACAGGCAATGGCAATGACTTGGTGAATGCAGCTCCAGTTGAAATTACCTGAGGAAGC
This sequence comes from Ambrosia x helenae, assembly GCA_030844895.1. Taxonomy (NCBI): domain Eukaryota; kingdom Viridiplantae; phylum Streptophyta; class Magnoliopsida; order Asterales; family Asteraceae; genus Ambrosia; species Ambrosia x helenae. The sequence goes on along the minus strand of JAUTDX010005398.1, from coordinate 21,758 downwards.
AAGTTGCTTGAAGATGATGACCCATATGTAGAAGCAACAGGCAATGATTTAGTGAATGCAGCTCCAGTTGAAGCCCCCTCGGGAAGCAGATTGCTCAAAGTTGATGACCCAGATGTAGAAACAACAGGCAATGATTTGGTAAATGCTGCTCCAGTTGAAGCTCCTTGACGAAGCAGAGTGCTCGAAGTTGATGGCCCGGATGTCATCATGGATGATGAAAAACGCTGGAGACCAGAAGAAAACTGGGTGGTCCCTAAACTGGTACCATGTTTTTCTTGGACAGCAGCATGAGATGATTGGAGAGATTTCATATCAAAACTCTTTGAAGAAAAAATGCCTCCGCTAGAAAATGATCCTGATGAGGAGGAAGATTGCACTCCAAAAACACTGGCGGAAAAGAGTGATCCACTTGTACCATGTTTTCCTTGGACAGCAGCATGAGATGATTGGAGAGATTTGATATCAAAGCTCTTTGAAGAGAAAATGCCTCCGCTAGAAAATGATCCTGATGAAGAGGAAGATTGAACTCCAGAACCACTGGAGGAAAAGAGTAATCCACTTGTACCATGTTTTTCTTGGACAGCAGCATGAGTTGACTGAAGAGATTTTATATCAAAACTTTTTGAAGAAAATATGCCTCCGCTAGAAAATGACCCTGATGAAGAGGAAGATTGCACTCCAAAAACACTGGAGGAAAAGAGTGGTCCGCTTGCAAAGGTTCCAGATGAACCAAATGATGATTTATTGATTGATAATTCTGTAGAAGCTCCAAAAGGTGATTTGTTTGATTTATCATTCACAGATTTTGAAGCAGAATTAACTGGAGTAACTTCTTGAGTTAAAGGATTTACAGGCTCGGATGCTTTATTCAATGCTGCCTCAAAACTGCCTTCCTTCTTCTTTAAGAGAAGTGACTGCCCTTCATCTCTATCATTATTCGGCTTTACAATAAGCACATCTTGCTGTGTGCCACTTGATTCATTGACTTCAACTTTCGGGTCAATGATTTCGACTTTCTGAATATCTTGATCCTCAATTTGCTTCTCACTGTTAACAATATTCATCACTGGATGCTGAGAACTGGATACAGGAGACTCCTCTTCCTCATCAGAGACAGAACTTAAATCCTCTGGCGAAGCTGACGGGTCTACAGCACTACGTAAGAAATTTAAGTTAACAAATATCAGAGGTGGTGATTTTGGCACATTTATTGACAGATGGGGTAATTTGGATTGTGTTTTATCTCAAAGGAGTCAATTCAAAAATTTAGCTACATGGGGAACATGTCACATGGGTTGAACCATAGTTGTCAAAAGCGCACCTAGGCGTGCCTAGGCACTGAGGCGCACGATCAAGGTTTTCAGGCTGACTTTCGGCCAAATTCAGGCTAAAAGTTGTATAAACCTCTAAAACATCCTGAATGAGTCATGAACAAGTCCTAAACAACCCCAAAACATCCTAAAGTAGCCCTAAACAAGCCTAAAACATCTCTAAAATCCCTAAAAATCCATTTTATACTATGCGCCTAATTATAAAAAGCCCTCGTTTTTTATGCGCCTTGCGCCTAGGCTCCGGGCTCGGCCTATGCGCCTTGAGTGCGCCTATGCGCCTAGGCGCTTTGACAACTATGGGTAGAACATCATCCAAAGTCTATTTCAATTGCAAACAACCATGTTAATCGTTAGTGGGTCACGCCCAAGTCGACCTGTTAATTGTTATAACCCGGCTGTTTTGACACATCACCCAACGGCCAACCCGCCCATCTGTTACCCTCTACTTACTAAGCATGATCTGGTTAAGCTACACATCAGACAAGCCAAACAATAAATATCAAACACAGAAAAATGAGAAATACCTGGCAAAATGGAACATACAAAATCTTCCATCAACGGTAACGCACATAAGAACGCAACAAGGTGAAACTCTTTTTTCTATTTCCCCACACTCGAGTTGAGTTTTCTCATCCTTGTAATATTTGTTGATGGCGAGCCCAAGGATCATATTATCGTCGTCATTGTGAACTGAAGCAGACAACAACTTCCATTAGAAACATTTATTTTAAAAAATATTAACAGATGCAATTGTTACCTTGAAGATTAATTGTTGGCACCCATGAGTCAACCTCAATATCTATCATTGCAGCCCCATCCTCTGACCAATTGAATAGCGCAATGTGTTGATTTGTGTTCTTCTTATTAGCAACAAAAGCAAGCTCACTGTGTTCGGTTCATAAGAAAAAAAGACTTAGAGTATGTTTGGTTTTTAAATGGAATGACTATGGGGATGCATGAGTGCATGACTATAGGTTGGAACAAGAATGGAAATAAATTTTTTAACCCAACCCCATTCTTGGGTTTCAAGCATCCCTAGAGTATATTTGTGGATCTGAGATCCACCCTATGAACTCATTCACAATAACAAAAGACAATCATACCAATACAGTCAAACCCATCAAACAAACAGTAACACAACCTTAAAATTAGCACATTCCTATAGAAATAATGCAGAGAATACTGCATGTAATAACAAAATATATCACACAAAGATGATCCGTAAGCAGTTGTTCATACTTTAACGTATGCTCTCTTAAACCTCTAGCCATGTCGGGTTAAAACATAATTGGCAAAGTGTATGTAATGTTACTATGTTACTGTTATAAACCAGGTAACATCGAGAAAAATATCATCAATTTCTGCACATGATGAGAACAAACTGCATAAATAAATGAGCTCAAGTATCATGCCCATAATCAAGAACACATTAGGATGTCCAAGTCCCAATAAAGCTTGGAATAAGAAAACTAACAATTACATATGAACGGGTTGATTTTAGTTTTAGCAGGTCTAAAAGAAGCTAAAACAGTAAAATAGGTCAAGACTCAAGAGTCTCCCAAAGTGCATTATTAATGTATATAACTCCTAAGTAATTCTATTCAAAAATTACTGATAGCTAACCCATTTAGCATGTTTGCCACCTCTAATAGCTACTCGTCTGCTCACGCGCAACATATGCACAGATTTCTAAGAACATACAGTAATTTCAAAATGACACTAAGAACATTATTTTTATTTTTTTTAAAACATCATAATAATATACAATAAAGGGATAACCAACATACAATTCATCCAAGTAGCTTATAAACGTGTAGGGTCCACTTCCAGACGGAATGTCGTCTTCATTTATGGCAAGGAACGCATCATGGAAGGTCAATGCCACTGGACTGGAAGAGGGCTGTAAGACAACAAATAATCAACACGAACTTAATTAAATTTTAACTCACATAAACAAGCATGAAGTTTTAAGTATCAGAACAAAACTTAAAACTCTAATAAAAAATTATGCTAGCGAGAAAAAGGTAAAGACACTAATCAATATCTTATTCAATATGGCTAACTTACATTTGTGATTTTGCCATCTTTGACACTGATGAATTGAATTAGGTTATTCTCCTCCTTCCCATCGGCACTCAAACAAAAACATCCTAACATGATGCAATCTTGGCGAACCCAGCTGACAGAATCCACTGCGAAGAAAGAATAAAGACACTTCAGGTTCCATCTCAACTTGTAAACACAAGCTCACACACAACATCATTTAGATATATTAAAAAAAATGCAACCATTACATGATATAAACAAGGTTTAAAAAAACGGAATCGAGCCCTGAGGCGCTTTCCCTTCACCTCATGAGACGTAAGCCTCGAGGCGAACTAAGGCATAAGCCCGAGGCGGAATTAAAAAATAAATATAAAATCAAAGAGACAATGAATGGTTCAAATGACACAAAAAGTCAAAAACACCAAAAAACACATTATAACCCCCTGAGGCGCACCGCCTCAGCTCTACGAGGCGCACGTACAATAAGACCCCATGAAGTGCCGCTCAGACTCGTTTTTTGCCCTTTTCGCCTTGATGTGTGCCTCAGCCGTTTTTTTAAACCATGGATATAAACATTAACATGCATGACAAGACAAGTTTGCTTATTTTGGTACGGAATAGTTTTAACTAGAAATGCTTATGCAAGGGGCCATTTTGGGTTATGTTCATCTCTAGCTAGTCAAATAGGTAAAATCGAAAAGGATAGCTAAAAAAGAAACATGTCAAATGGTCAATTGGATCATAAGTCACCCAAACTGTATTCTTGAAGCATAACTCATGCTGACAATTTATTCAAACAAGATATTATTACTCTGTCATATTTGACACCCAACACCAATTTGAAACATACCAAAAAAATCCTATTTGATCCATTACACAACTTGCCCATATTTTAACCTACTTTATCGAATATGCACATGTATCTCGAAGTTGTTTACCCAAGTTCAAAATTTAGTAGTTACACATGTACGTTAAAAAACAATTCCCAAAATTCCAATATTATTTCAAAGAACACCACATAACATCCTAATTCTAAATCAGCGGTGCAAACCATCCTCCCTACATGTTGTGAGACAATCCATATACAAGATATCGAACCAACATTGATAGTATTTGCAATAGTTTTCATTACATGCTCGTCATGTTTTTTTTAATATAGAACATACTCCCTTTGCCATCACCAACCTTACCTACCTCACCATCACCCCATATTATGCCCCGACACCTCCTCACCATCACCCCCTCTAGCATGGATGCTTCCCCGTCACTCATCCCATCATCATGATGTTACAATCAATAATTTCCCTTGTCGGAGTCATCAACCTCTACATCATCTCTATCTGCACCTGATATCACTTCCCTTCAAGCACATACGATGATCACCAGTATCCCCAACATCATCCACACCTACAACCTCACCTACTCATCATTGTAATCCAAATGAACCTAACAAATTACATTCCACTCATCAGCCAATCACAACACTACCTGTCTACCTTTTCCATCCCACTTGTTGAACTAACCCCATATATTCATACACCATTTACCAACAAAACAAACAAAAAAAGAAATCCATTGGATCATAGCATAAACATAATTAAAAAACATGTTATACAGAAGTATACTGCATGCATAAAGCCTTATTACTTTAAAGGAATAGAGATTCGGATATTAACATACCCTTTACAACACAATTTGGATCATCAACCAAGGAATCAAACAGTAGCTTTATCCGCAACTTTTCTTCAAACTTTGATGATAAAATGATTAAAAAATCAGATTTTGCCACAGCAATAAATTTACCGTTCATGCTCCAATTAACTAGACAAAGCAAAAACAAAAACAATGTAATATTATTATGAGAAATTTGCTATTTTGTTTATTGCACACTTAAAAGTATATAATTTACCAGCATCAACATTGTCCATAACATGATCAAGATCGCCTTGGCCAGCTCCACAGTATAAATTACCATCACGTGTAAGAACAACATACCGGTCCTTCAAGTTTGGATTCCACTGCATGTCCTTGATGTAACTTGATCCATCGAGTGATTTGGAGTAAGAAGGTTCATGATCCTAAAATTAAAAAAAAATGCCAAATTAGAAGTTGACTAATAGAGCCCCATGTTCACACAAGCATTGCACCATCTCATGAACAATATTATTCTTGGTTCACCTATCAGGAATTGGTCTACTGTATGCACTTTGATTCTAGGAACTAGGAAGAAACAATAACTCAACTTCAAGAAATGAGCTATCAGAGAATATTTTCTTGTAAACAAATGTAAATGCTGATTAATGTATGCAAACGCCGACTTCAATGATCATATAGTCAGTTAATTAAATAGCAAAAGAAGCACAAACCTTGTTAAGAAGACCATCAACTGAGAAAAAATACAGATTCAAACCAATAGAAGCAGCAAGCGTTGAAGAGTCTGCAGATAACGCCAATATAGAAACCTTTCCAAGAGAAATATCCACAACACTAAGTTCCTGAATACAAGAACCCTCAGCCCCGTTTTTCAACTCCTCTGCCGCATCCATAACATCCTTCATCCTTGCAACAGAAAACCCTACAGCAACCAAGTGAAGAAATACTATGGAAATCACCACAAATTTTCAAACATGTTCTTTTGGTACAAATTTAACATCAAAGTGTTTCATTATGTAGCTTGTGTTATTAGGTCATCCATATATCAAATTTTGTAAAAAAAAAAAAGTTTCAAATTAGATTCATATAACAGTAGACACAGACACATTGAAACAGTATCACAAGCCTTAACAATCCAATCAGGGAAATGAAAGTGAAAACGAATGTCATTACAGTAAACACTATCCCCAAACCCTAACAATTCAATCAGTGAAATGAGAGTGAGAACGAATACTCCAGTCCCTAACAATAAATATCATGACAGTAATAACTTCAACAAAACAGTCAACGCAGTGGATAAACGTAACATGCAGCCCTAACTATCTGTAAATAATAGTAATAATAATAATAAAGTAAATAAATCCACAAACAATAATAACAAGTACTAACCAGATGAATGAGCGACGAATATGAGTCCAAGGCGTTCAGAGACAGCCAACGGACGAGACGGAAGGCTATCCAAATCGAAAGTAAAATCGGAGTCGGATTTAATAGGAAGAGGTTCGCCGATTATGCTGAAACGGTAGTTTCTGCTAGGGATTTGGTCTCCGTCGATTTCTTCGACGACATTGACGACGTTCGTAGTGGTATCTGGAGCTTCTGTATCCGCCATTGATGCTGTAAGTAGTAGGTTGAAGGATCAAATGTGGATAATATGTGGTGTGTGTTTTGAGGAAGGAGAAGTAGTCTGCGTAAAGAGGAAGCACCGCCTAAAGTATTAGAAGAGAAGATGGATACCGAAAAAAAAAAAACTTTAAAATCGACTAGTAGGTTTGAGTTGAGTGTGGCAGTCGAAGCAGGTTGTTCGTGTGTGTGTGTTTGATCTGCAAAATTCAATGAAAGTGAAGGCACATGAGTCCGAACCCTATGAATGTGTGATCGACACTAGGTAGGTACCTCTGCAGGTGAGGCGTCGGTCGGTTCTAGAAACGGCGGCAGCGGCTCGAGGAGTTAACAACCGAACTTGCTGCAACTTAAGAGTTATATTTTTCTATATATTTTGTTTGCGTAATTTGTTAGAACTTAACCCGCGGGCGTTATCTCGCGGACACGTATCTAATCCAGTAAGAATAAATATGGCTGGGAAAAAACGTCATATATGAGTTGAACTAACGACCACGTGGTTAAAAGGTAGGCGCTCTACCAATTTAGTTGGAAGGATTTTCACGCAACCATGTAAGGAAAACGGCAGCCAACACACGATTATTGATATTGGGTAGGGACATGCGGTAACACTTATTTGAACAAAATAATAATCGTGAATAATGGTAAAGATATGCTCCACCTATTTAACAACACATGACTAACTATGATAGTAAAAGAGGAAGGCCACCTAAAAATAAAAAAGAATACTGCCAACGATTTAAACACATGTGTCAAATTATGATTGTTAAAAAGGACGGCCGTCGACGTTACATTTTAGTATACATTTGTTAGAATGTGAATCTTGTTATGAATATTCACCATACGGAATACATTTACCATCTTGATCTACCAAATAAGTGGATGACCCCTTTGTCAAACTTAGAGATAATGTACCATGTTACCAGTCAATCCAAATAGCTATTCTTTTTGTAGTATAAATACTAGCTCAAGGTAGATGAAAAAATGCACCTCATGTATACACTTTCATAAGTTATACATATCTCTACTTCTTTATCTTACAATCTTTCTAAAGTTCTTATATTTTAGCACTCATCTTGTGTTAATTCTTATTATATTATAACAAATCTAAATTTATTTTTTATGTTTATGTCATGAATAATTGGAGCATAAATAATTCGGACAATTTTTTTAAGTAAATGAATTCAACATCTGGTCCAAATTGTAAAGCAATTCAATTGAAATCTCTGTCGCATTTGTGACCATGTTGTCGCCTCACTCGTTGCCACAAGCCACTATTGTTGTCGGCCCACCATCGTCGTTGTCACCTCATCATTGATGTTGCCCCCTCACCTAGACGTCATAACCTTTTTGTCGTCCACACCTCCACTAACCCCACCATTATGGACGGGTGTGGCGTGTGCAGTGACAATAACAAATGGTATGGTAGAGGCAAACGAGAAAGGGTTGGTGGCTGCAACAACCGGTTGGTGGTGTCCATGATGATAAATTCTAAATAACATAGTTTCATGTATGTCACTTTTGTTATGACGAAAACCAAAACCATAAGTTGACAAAAATGCTTTTAACGTTGTCATGTTTAAGGTTTTAAAATAATATTTTTAACTGTCACATGTAAACCACAAAAACCAGTTTGCTACGTTCATACTATGTACAAGTGATTATGTTTGTTAGCTTTTGTCAACATGTATAATATACTAAACTCATTGTACATTACATGGAAACCAAAAGAACCAATTTCATCTTGAGTCACGGGCAAAATCGTCAAAATAAATTAAAAACGCTTTCAAAACCGAAATAGATTCCTACGAACCTTGGATACTACCCGACATGTCAAGGAAACTCTAGTGCTAGATCTATGAATGGCCTTTGAATCCTCATCATATGTTTCATTGAAACTCTTGTGCCCTATAACCTCAGTAGCATTCACTGCCTGAAAACCAAAATATATATAAATGAAATTAAGAAAAAGACAAGTTTATGTTGTAATTAATTTACGACGATTCTTCGGTTATCTTACCGTGTCATAATGCTGAATTTCACAATCTGTTATTCCATGCAAGTAATCTGATAGAAACAAGGTAAATTTCAAGAGAATAAAGGTGATGGTAAAAAAAATACGTGTTTGGACTCCAACCCATTTTGACCCGTTATCCCATACCAGACCCAAGTCCCAACAGCCTGCCCTGCCCTGCCCCTTTTGTTAAATACACATAATGATCTGAATTAGAGTACTAGACCTACCTGAGTATGCTGTGTCTTTAAATATTAATAAACTGCCCGGCATGAGCGCAACAGAAAAGGGGAGATAGTTTGTTACATTTCCATGATCAGCTCCTTCTATGGAATCTTTATCTTCAATATTGCTTGTACTACCCGATAAACTCGAATGGGGCGTGAAGTCCATAACAACCGGAGACCCTAAAGAAAGAATAGCCACCACTGGAAAATATGCAGGACCATCTTGGTGAGGCTAGACTTCAACAAATAACTAGTCAGTTAAAGTGAGATGAAGCCATTTTGTAAAGGTGGCAATCTCGACCCATTACTCAAACGGGTCAAATAATTTTTGGTTAAAATGGAATGGTCAAATGTTGTCCAAGGTCTTTCTTATTACTATTGTAATAGTAGTGTTTCAGTGATCACAAATAACACATTTTTTTTCTAGAAAATGCTAAACAGTAGACCACAGTCGGTGTGCTTTGATACCAATTTGATACGAGCAAAATGGATATTTATACTAGTTTGACACCAACAGAATGGATATCATAACTGATAAGGTATAAAAGAGTAGACGAAAGTCAGTGATCACAAACAATAACATTGTTTTTTCCCTACAAAACAGAACGCTTTTATACCAATTTAATAGCAACAAAATGAATATTGTTACCAACTTACTAGTATAAACAAAATAATCATTACAAAAGTCAGCATGCTTTCAAGGGACGAACGTCTCATTCTCTCCCACACTTTTCATTCAAGATGTGGGTATTTTTTAAGTCAAGAGTCAACACCAGACCTTATCTAGCCTATTTAGTATTTATAAATATCCTCCAACATGGTCACCAAGAAGAGACTAATACAAGGGAATTAACTAAAAATATATCAACGCCTTTAAAGGAAACTAAAAACTCTCTAGTAATTAACTTGGCCCAGAGAAAACTATTATATATCCTTAGTCGTTTCACTAATTACATGTAGCCCCTCTGAAACCCACCCATTTTGCCACATCTATCATATTTGCCTAAAAAACTCATGCTACACGACGAATTTGGAGCTTTACGTGGACATTTCAAACTGAATTATAGATATCCACATGCTTGGTCTATAGACTATGACATAGTAACAACAATGCAGATTGATATAAAAGATGAATGCAAAGTTACTAACCATTATGCCTTGGTTAGGAAGGTATTCATTAATGAGGACATGATTGATTGCAGAAGGAAACAAAGATGATTCATTGCTTATTTTTTCTGTAATTTTTGTCAGCCATGGTGGCACTACACATACAAAAAGAAAAAAAAAGTGAGAAAATATTCAGTCTTGATTTAACATTATGATACATAAGCGCACGTATAGTTTCAGAAATCAAAATATAACTGCCGGCATAATTTCAAGAGGACTGACTGAAGTAAGAACCTAATAATATCAAAGCAAACGCGTGCCTTTTGCATCAGGTTAACACTATTTTTTCTAAATTTTTCTTAGAAGCTAGAAATCAACAACATTGCATTTACACAGATGCATCATGCATGTAAAAATTTCAATCAATCGGCACACTTTTTTAGATCCAATATTCGCAAAGTTACTCATATTGCTTCACAGAATTTAAATACTTCATTCATCCCACAAAATTTACCAACAAAGCGTTTGAACTTTAACCAAACATCTCAAATATCCTTCAACGAGAAAAAAAATATTCTCATATCAAAACAGAAGCCGCCCTATTATCAAGATTCCATCAATTAGCACTTACGTATCGTTTAGTACTTCTTAGTTCTTACAGAAGATCAACACCATTGATTTTGATCCAAAAGACTCCATTTTTTTTAACTTTACTGAACACACTTTCGATATTTGAATAACGATCAAACCGTCAAAGTATCTTATAACTATAATTCAAACTATGCATTTCTTGTAACATAACAAATTCCATAGACACTTCACAACTATGAGCATCCACACACATATATATTAATAATCTTAACCATTGAGAAGGATTAGGGCTTACAATCTTGAGGTAAAAGACCCTTTTCATGAACAATCCCTCCTATAACAAACATCAAACAAACAAAACTCATCATAACCAACATAAACTCCACATAAAAATCAAAACTTGATAGCTATAACAACAGTAGCAATGTAACATACCCCAATTTTGTAATCTCCTGTTTTTCAACACCTTCCATTTAGAAACTGGAGCTGCATAAATCTACAAAACAAAACAAAAAGACCCTCTTTTTAAATTTCAATTTACACCCACTGGTAAGTTTTTTGAACTGGGTATTTGTGTTGTTGTTGATCAGCCTATTAAATAAAGAAAAAAGGATAGAAGCAGTTTTACTTACATGATTTAGGAGTAGGTTTTGGTCGGAATCGGAGATGAAGTCCGGGATGTAGTAAACCGTCGGAACAGAGCCCACTTTAAACTTGTTCAAGTGATCCGTAGCTTCCATTTATTCCGTACTAATCGGACTCTTCGTCGCCTGTGTTGAATAACTAAACTTGTTTAAGTGATCTGTAGCCCAAAAGTGTTGTCACGTGTGTTAGATCATTATGCGTATTTATGAGCGGTTATGATATCTATCACTTATTTGAAAACTTGTAAACGTCATTGTGTGATGTGACTGAGTTTTGCATCGATCGAAAACTATAGAAACAAATATTGATACTAGTCCCGATAATATTGACAACGGTACCTATGTTGTAAATGATATTGACACGTGTTTTACATCGATCGAAAACCATATAAAACTCATACCAATACCTATTTTATTTTGGACAATATTTAAATATGAACATTGAGATAAAAAATTAACCACAACCTCACATTTAGTTTTATTTTTAAAAGTTAACAAACTCAAATTATTAGAGAATGATAAAATTACTAAAGAATTAAACTAGGGTTTAATATGTATATTGTTTATAGTACGAAGGTAGAAATGGAAACTTAAATAACCAGAAATATAGTATCAATATTTAATGAATAGCATAACTCACACACAATGTAAGTTTGATATTTTATTATAAGACTATGGGGTATGGCTCGGGAAAGGGGTCGGGAGAGGCTGATGTGGAGCTTCCCCGAAGGGGAACACCGCCCCCCCGAAATGTCTTCGGTGAGCTCGGGGTGATTCTCCCGTTCTCCCCGTCCCAAAATCCAAGAAAAAAAGAGACGTTGGGGGTAACGAATCTTTAAAAAAAAAAAAATTTAAGCTGGATCTGGTAGAGAGAGAGAAAGAGTTGTTTTAGAGAGAGGGAGAGAGAGAGAGAGAAGCAGATCTGGGATTGGTGGGTGGAGACAGACGGTGGCGGACGGCGGTGGGGTTGGTTTCAGGTGGAGGCGGACGGTGGCGGACGGCGGTGGGGTTGGTTCCAGGCGGACGGCGGCGATGATGTTGGTTCTTGGTGAGGGTGAAGGTTGATGAAGATGATGATGGTTAGAGAGAGAGAGAGAGATTGGAATGGGTTTGTTTTGTGTGTGTGTTTATGTAACCGTTCAAAAGTTTTTTTGTTTTGTTTTTTTTTTTTTTGTTTTTTTGCATTTAAATAATGGAAAGGGGAAGGGGGAGGATGGGGAACCATTTCCCCTAGAAAGGGGAGGGGAAGGGGGAAGATGACGTGGCGCTGATGTGGACAAGGGGGAGGAAGGGGGAAGGGGAACCACACCCCATAGTCTAACAACACATAAGAAAATTTAATTTTAACTTCAATTTAGTTGTTGCATTTGATGTTTTCGAATTAAGTTACATTTTAAATTTAGTTAGATTTAATTATTAAATGCTTTATAAATCAATGTACACATGTTCAACTATCTGTTCGTTTAAGAATCCTTGGATATGGTATTCTAATTGACCATAGTCGGTCAGATTCATGGGAATGAATTTGAGGAAAGACTATTATGAACGATAATGTAATTAACTCCAATTTCAAATGAGGTCTTGAAAATGTTTTTATTATATAAATTACTTAAGATGAATTTACAGATGTTGATAATGAATCAATAGATCGACTAATTCATATCACGATAAAAACCAAGTTACATCTGGATAATGGGTAAGCGAGCAACAAGCTGCGCCGCTATCCCTTTTTGAATCGCAAAGCCTATTAATATATTTCATGGTGTTTAGGGTGTCTGTATACTGAATTGAAGGTGAATGGACATAACATTGACTAACATCATTTATGCAGCAGGGGTTTTTAATTTGGTATAGGTTGGATTAGATTTGTGGGCCTCATTAGCTCATTGAAAGGGGTATGGTATGGTATTGTTTTGAACTTCTTCAAAATTATCAGTCAGATTTAAGTGAAGGCTTTCCTCGTATCGATAGCCTTGAGATCCGCCCATGTCTACTAATCTACCTTGCGACCTCCATCAATGATTCAATGAGTATCATTTATGCTTAAGATATATTGATATGAATTTAACACTAGTAACTAGTTACAAGATATTATGGTCATGTGTTTTCTAACATGTAAAAGATATAGAGTCACAATATAATCAAGAAATTATAATCATAGTTGTTGGAAGATTATAATCAAGAAATCATAATAACTTAGAAGTCAATTAATTTGTAGCTTAGAAAGTCAAACCTGTAAAGACAAACCGTTGTATTATAGGTTATTTAGGTAGTTATGTCGGTTAAACTTGTTGGAAGAATATATTTTACCCTTGTTCCATCAAGTGTCCCTTCACAACATATTTGTTATGGTTTTGCGTATATAGTGTGGGATTTATGATTTTGGTTAGAACTGTCTTGATTTGTAGTTTGTTCAATTTCAATTTGGTAGATTTCTTGATTTGGGGGAAATAGGTTTGGTATATAGTTGTTGTTACATGATAATGGGTTGTATCCTTACCTATTCAGACCCTAATCATTTATTTATTTTTGCGATTGTATTCTCATTATATAGTCTTGATCCGCAAGGTTGAAATTAGTTATTCATGGTTATTTTGTTGATGTTGTCACACAACATGGAAGCCTAGAAAGGGAGTGTAGCAAAGAGTTTTTTCCTTAATTTGCCTAGGTAAGCTATATATGTACAAAGTAGAATGTGTAACCGCTTCGATTTTCAACATTAGCTTTAATGTCTATATGAGATGTTTGACTTTGCTATAGAGGTTGTTTTTTGGTATTAATGGTAGAAATAGAATCAATTTCACTAATTATAATTCATAAAATGATTGTCTCAGGTACTATGAAAACAAACTGTGGTTTTATGACTTTATCGGTCTACCGCTAAAGAATCAACCCGCTAGGGTCAAGTCGTATAGATTTGTCTTTGAATACGAATGAATTATTAATGGACAAGTTGAAACTATGTGTTTGCGTGCATATCTTTATGGAATTAATTTTTATTAGAATGTTCACTGACTTTTGGCATTGCAGGTTACTTTTGGATTGTCTTAAGGTTGTTTTCTTTTCAGGTAAGATTTCATTGATATTGATATGTTTAGTGTTTTTAGTTGATTGAGGCTAGGTTTCATTTAGAGCAGATGTGGTTGTATGGTCTGTTTAGAAAATCTTTGTAGCGGTTAATTATGCTTGGTGATGATCAGTGACTTTAGAAGTTAGGTATTCAATTTTTTGTAACAGTGGCTGCCTTTCAACTTCATTTAGGTTATAATAAGACACTTTTCCTAAACGACTTATTTCAATATGACGTTATTTTGGGTAAGACCCGAATTGACCCGAACCAAATTGGTAATTTTTCAAAACTGCCACTTTTGATAAGTGTACGTCTTTTAAGAAGCGCACATACACGTGAGGCGTAGGCGTCAGCGCCTAACGTCACCTAAGGCGCACTGGAAACAGAAAGCGTTCATTTTCTCTTTAAGAACATTAGACATGGATTATAGTGGATGTCATAAACATATGAGATATGATCTTATGTTTATACGTGTATACTACTAACCACTAATTGATCAAAAGAATGAATGGACTGGGGTTTTATTTTAAAGAAAATATCTTCTAAACGGGTCAAATAAAACAAGAGTTTAGTAATGGGATGTAACCCATGTTATGTGTGAAGATATAATGAGAAAATAAACATGAAAAAGTTGTCAAAGTCATTCAAGAGTTCTGAGAATTATGATGAGATGCTAAAAATGTAAAATTTCCATTTTGTATTGATATTGCATTTGATATGCTTAAGTGTTGACTATAGGGGTCAATATCAAGGAGAGAGCCTTGCAATTGGAGGATCTTCTAGCAAAGATGGGTAATTCATGATCTACAAAAATTTGTATATATAGATATACTCTAAATACTGGTGTAATAAATTTCTATTCCATCTATGTTCGAAATTTACTAGAGTAGAAATTTAGGCCTTTTTTCCAAAAGACTAAAAGTTGTCTTGAAAGTGTTGGTGCACTAATTGTTGGTAAACAAGGTGTTCAACATTATTGTTGCGATACATATTAGTTTTCTTTTACTTTTGCAGGTGCAATAAGTGAGTGATGGTGTCAGAGCCAATTGATATGGATGATGTAATGCCAAGATTAAGCAATTTTCTATTTTAACAGTTGTTAAATCAATTCAAAGTGTGGTAAAAACTATATGTGAGCACGAAATGTACATGTTACTCTGTTGTGACGGGAGAGCAAAACAGGTAATACTTTATTTGATTGCGCACTAATGTATAGTTTGAGTCTTTTCAATTTTATTTTATTTTTGTGACTTTTGAGGTAATTACTCAAGATGTTACCAATGCCATTAGGCGGGTTGCTCAAGTGTTAAATGTAACTTGAAATTAGTAGATCGTTCATAGGTTTATATCAAACTTTGAGTTCTTGATTGAAGTTAATAATTGGTGTTTTGAATTTACAGTGGCCACTATGTTAGGAACATTGACTGGTGCTTTAATTGGCGAAGAAACTGAGTGTGGATTTGTTAGAGATGTTGCGGCTGGACTACTAAATTGATTTATCAAATCCCATACGCAAGTATGTTTAGACTCCTTTTTTTTCCTTTACTTAACAATTTAAGCTTATGTTGAAATAAGTTCTCATTATTTAGAGACTGATATACTATGTGGTTGATTGTTGGAGAATATGTTATACATATGATTCATTGGTCTTGAGTTGTTAGTCCTGATATTGTTGCGACACCAACGTAATCAAATGCTATATAATATCCAACTACTCATTAACAAAAACATGATTCCCAGGTTGCCCGCTGCAACAGTGCAACGCGCGGGGGACGCCATCTAGTTATTCTAAGAAAAACAGAGGGAACAAACAGTAGATACATGAAGTCACAAAATGTAAACTTTTAATGTCTTTCCCTAACTACTTCTATAATCTTAATTTTAAATTAAAACCACTTTTGTTGAAGTTAGCTCTATAGAACCAGTTTTCCCACATATATTTTATTACAAAAAATCACATATAGTTACATCACATAAAATCTGACCTTGAAACCATCATTGATCTCTAATAAAAAAATCATCATTGAAGTCTAATACAACAAAAGACATTCTGGATATTACACAACCCAAGTAGGCCATGTCATAATATTGTCCGTTTTACCCCTATAAACGTATGGTCTTGTTTTCACCTGACGAGTTGCTCGCCAAGCAAACCTCATCTTGGTGGAGAAGGTTCCCACCATCCTTATAAGGAAGACTTTGTTCTCTTACTCGACTGATATGAGACTTCAAAATATGCGAAATGTTACGGTACAAATGGAGATCAAGAGATACAAGAGCTAAAGATTAGAGATTAAGAGAAACACAGAGAAGAGGAGGTTAAACCCAAATCAATAGCTACCATCTCACTACGTTCAATTCATGTTGTACACCACTCACTAACAACTATCAACTAACTCCCTAGACTATGAACAATTACAATATAAGTCCCTCTATTATTGATACCTAACAATACTCCCCCCCTTAAAAGATTTTTGTCCCCAAAAATCATAATTGCTAAAAAAAAAATTTGCTAATCAAAAGTATCAAAACCAAACTGAGCAAATTCTTGTGCTTCTTCGAATCTTGATAGTTGAACTGTGATCATCAAGTAACCTTGTAGGAATGTTGTAAATGATGTTGGTTGCAAGAGTAGCTCATAGCAAAACAAATTATTATGCATCTTGACCTTGCAATATGTATAGGCAAGATCATAGTGTCCAAACAATAAAGTAGTTTGATGTTGATTCTCTAAGCTTCTTATATTCACACGATCAAATGCATATTCAGCTAAGTCAACATTTTTATGAATCTTGCAAGCACAATAAAAGAGCTTTCCAAACCGCACCATCCGGTTCCATTGGCATTGATTGAATGATCTTTTGAGCATCATCAAGCCGGCCCGCCCGGCCCAAAAGGTCCCTGACATATGAGTAATGTCCTGGTCCAGGTTTCAACCATATTCCATCTTTTTAATGAAATGATTTACATTCAAAAAGCACAGATTCCCTGAGTTGACTAAACCTCGAGGTAGTAACTCAAGTGAAATCGTGTGTGGACCGATTGATGGACTGAAATTTTGTTGGTTTTGGTATCATTAACATTCAGAGCTTCAAATGACCCGCCCAAGGCTTCATTTCCTTGATTCACAGCTGATACAGTCACAGATTCAGTGACACATTGCTGCAAAATTGGCTGGTCAACGCTTTCAGGGATAAGAATACCATCCGTAATCAACAGTATGCTTTTTATCAGATCTGCCCACCCCAACTTTTTGAACTCGTTAAAATTATTGGTATCATATGGAAGAATTTCATCAGCGGTAACATCAAACCATGGAACCATCCAAATATCATAACCTTCCGACTGAAAAATTAAATTCCGATAACCAAAATTATGTTCAACACCTTGCTACCCAAAAGAATGAGCTGCGGTTGACGACCCGACAGCCAAGTTACTATCATTACCTTGTTGTCCACCTTTAGCATGATTCAGAGAAGTCCCAACATACCCCTGCAAACTTGTTTCTAAAAGAAAACCCATAACATGAGACCTACAAACATCACTATTAACATTTACTGCTTCACTAAACCTGGCTGCATAACAAACATCCATACTACCACCTGGAAACTGAGAAAGTGGGGTTGTTGCAAGTCGAATTGGTACATTCCCCCGCCAATGAGTAATCAGATTTTGGCTCCTGGCGAACATGCACACAAGTACCATCACATATGTTTTCATCACTTACAGTCAGCGAGGGCCAGACCCCCATCCAACAACTTACGTTGATCTTCATCAAAGTTATGCCCAATATGCACATTGTGAAAGCTTCTATACTGCTACGTCTGACTGAAGCTTCTCCAAAGGATAAGATAGCCGAATATTCTTTCCATCCATGAAAAGTGCATCTCCAAAAACCCCTTTGAGCATCAATATCTTCAACACAATCTTCCAACCCCAACACAATCAGTTTCAAATAATCTGGCTGAAGCAATTTACCAATAATTCGATCAGGCCCTGTAGGTCTCTTTCAATTATAATCCTCGATTTTTACCCGAACAATACCGCCAACCTGGTTCCCATTCAAAAGTATCCGCAACTGACTGTTCAATGGAATCTTCATACGACTGTTCTCTGTTGGAAACAAAGCCTTCTAGCCTGGATACTTTGAAATGATCCTCATCACCATTATTCTTAATTGATTCAGAATCTTCATTATCCTTATAAGGAATAAATGCTACCACATTATCTTTAATTGCAGAACTATCACTCATATATGAATCTGTTTCACTTCAAAACTTTTAATCATTTCATTATCTTTTTCAGTTTTCCTTGAATTAACTACTGCTTCATTTGGAATGTCTAATGTTTCATCATCAAAATTTTCTTGAACCTCATTTTCAATTGTATTAGGCATTTCATCAAAGACCTTGAATGTACCTTCTAAATCTTTGAATATTGATCTCTTATTCCTTATCTCTTCATCCATCATTTCATCTATAATCATTTCTTGAACTACATTATCACAAGTTTCTTGAATCTTCCCATTTCGAAACAACTCATTATCTTTCATCAATTCGTTAAGAGTGATATTAATATCAAACTCCAAATATTTGTTGTAAAAAAGAAGAATTATGATCAAATGGAGAAAAAGAATATTGAAAGCCATTAGAATCAATTTTTAAAGCCAATGAAATCACATCTCCCACCTTAATACAACTATATTGATGCCATCTAACAAAGATTTTCTTAATTTCCGGTTCTAAACCACATATGAACAAGTATATAGCATAGAATTCAGAAATTTCTTCGAAATTTTTTACCTCATTGAACAAAGATTCAAATTCTTCACAATAGTTCTTGACCTCAAATTCTTCACAATAGTTCTTGACCATACCTTGTTGCCTCAATTCCATAATCTTTTCCATTACTGATTCCTAGGCTGATCTGTTACCCTATTTTTTTGTTGATAATGTTCTGAATCTTTATTGTTGTTACTACGGTTAAAACCCTTAACTCATCCCAAAAGACTAGTCTGATTGGAGAGAGAGCCCACTTGGGTTCATTGGTTGCCCATACAACCGATGTGGGACAAGTCTCATACCTTGCAATGGGTTCAGTCCATAACAATCGACCCTCCTTAAGGGCCAACGTTCTCGTTGGTCACGACTGGCTCTCTCCCGGCCCCCACTCCGTGGGCCACCACTCCGAGTTTGGCTCTGATACCATTGTTACAACCCAAACAGGAGAACTCATCCCATAAGACTAGTCTGATGGGAGAGAGAGTCCATTTGGGTTATAAACCCCACATTAGTTGCCCATACAACCAATGTGAGACAAGTCTCATACCTTGCAATGGGTTCAGTCCATAACAGAAAAAAATTAACGATTTACAATAAATAAAACTAAAAAAAAGCGTTCTAAAGTTGTCATGATGTTTACTCTCCCTCAAGTCCTCAATCACTTTTACCTTTTCTGGATTGTGTCAGGCTATCGTTTGACTTTGGGATCACTCAGGCATGTGTTCTTTTTGCAATCATGGGATATGCATAATCTAAATAAAAGAAAAAATTATATAAAGAAAAAAATTCACGATCCGTATGCGAGTAGAAAAGCCATAATGCTGGCTTGTTTTTTCTTTTAGTCGCATCATGAAAATTACTAGGTAATCATCCTTTTTTTTTGTGAACAGCGAGTGGTTCAACCGGTGGAGCTCCGGCTAACACCCTGAGCCAGCCTGTACTGATTACCCATTCCACCTGGATTGGGGATCTCCCCAGGTGGAACTCCCACATGTAGTAAATATGACTCCGACAAGATTCGAACCCTCAACCTCCACAAACATCCACTCTAGCTCCCCCAATTTTCACCAATTGAGCTAGGCTTCATTGGCCTAGGTAATCATTCTAATGTTACTTCTATGGGATATAAGTGGTAAAAGGGGTAGCGAGTTTGGTACTACCAATATGGGTTTAGTTAGGTTAACCAGGCTCGCATTGACTTTTTATCAACTTTTTCGAGTTTGTGACCACCTAGTGTGTGAATATGATTTCAGTTTCCATGTTACTAGAAATTCAATATAATGGTATCTATTTCTTGGTTGTTTTTGGTCAATCTTAGATGCCTCAAAATCAGGTGTTGCTTAAGTAGCATTACAAAATGTCGCACTTAGACGAAGCAAGGCCATGACTAAACAAGAGGCCACACAAATTCTTGATGTCAGTGAGCAGTCATCGTATGACGAAATTGCACATGTCATAAGAAATAAAAGTTTGCTAGTAATTATGTTTATAAACTTGAAAGTTTTAGGACAAAAAAGTGTTTTGGAGGCAACACATAACCATTTCTCGACCTGCCCATTTTACTACATGTTTTAGTTATTGACTAGAATAAGAAGTTTAGATGTTTAGTCTACTGGTTTTAGGCTAGCTAATCTTGCATCTTCTAAATGTTTCAGATAGTGGTTGGGCAATTATATATATATTCGGGTATGAAGTATGACAATGTATTTGAAAGGAACACATCGAATGAGAGTTTCTATTTGCAGTTAAAAGTTCTCAGGGCCAAGGACTGTTAGAGACTATGTATCAAGCGAAAGATAATCCAAGTTAAAATGACAAAATTACCCATTTATAGAGAGAGAACCAAATTCTAGGCTGACTGCCAACTACCATTTTAGGGTGATACACCAAATAGGTCAATTTTACTGCTTTGGCGTTTAAAAGTTCGTTCCAACCATTTTTATTTATTAAAAATTAGTTAACTTGTATTTAAATATATAACATTTTAAAAATGGTTCATGATTAGCATACACACACCTTGTTAGGATCAGTGGATCGAACACTTACACGAAGGCAATAAACGAACATGAAGATTTTAAAGTGGTTTGGCGATGTCTATTGTGGTTCAAGTAGGTTTTTTTTTTTTTTTTTACTATATGAGTGCTCAAGGTACAAGGAATTACAAGTACAATACATAAGCTAAAACCTAACTTTATTGCCAGAGATAAACATGTGGACCGACCTCTAGGCTAGGGCGACCGCCCTCCCTCCCTTAAGGTGCCCTCCACGCTAAATCACCCAACATGCATAACTATGTAATCCGCAAAAACAATGTATATAGATAACATAAATCAAACAGAGGGCTGGTTTACAACCGGTTTAAAGTTTCTAAGTAGACTTAACCGTTAGGCTTGATGGTGTGTAGTGGCGCCCCTACCTCCCCACATTCGCATCAGTCATTAACGCTTCAATATCGTCCCTGAACGCTATAAAGGGCTTCAAAGAGAGCTGTTAGTGGAATTACGTACGTGGGTGGGGTGGGGGGGGGTTACTCACACCACCTAATTTGTCCTTGGTGCACAATTTAAATTTGAATATTTTGGGTGATGGTATGAAATTTTATCGTTTTTATAATAGATAAGCATGTGTATGATTTCATTTTTCTTATTGAAAAGGTTAGGGAGGTTGAACT